>PVKM010032942.1:0-16180 GCA_004027735.1 Carollia perspicillata
ATTACTCTGAATACCCTGAGCTCACTGGGAGGGGCTGCCTGGTGTTTGCTTCCTCAGCCACATCAGCTGCCTGGTGGCTTTGTGTCTAGCAGACAGGGGAGGAAATACCATAACCATTTTTCTAGTCATTACGGACACCTCTGCTACTAACCGTCAAGCTGTGTGTTCTCAAGCAAGACACGTAACTGCTCTGTGCTTCTGTTTTTCATTTGCAACATGGCAGGGTAAAACCAGATGACCTCTAGGGTCCTTTCTAGGTTTAAAATGTTATTGTACCAAGTCCCATTCATTGCTAGGGGGAATGCAGAATGGTACTGCTACATTGGAAAACAGTTTGGCAGTTTCTTACAAAAACTAAACACCTCTTACCATATGATCCAGCCATCACACTCCTTGCTATTTACCAAAAGGAATCGAAAACTACATGTCCCCACAAACACCTGCATACAAGTATTTATAGCAGCTTTATTCATAATCACCAAAACCTGAAAGCAACCAAGATGTCCTTCAGTAGGTGAATGCATAAATAAACCATGATATGTCCAGACAATGGAATATTTATCATCCAGTGCCATAAAGAAATGAGCTGTCAAGCCATGAAAAGACATGGAGGAATTTTAAATGCATATGACTAAGTAAAAGAAGCCACTCTGAAAAGGCTACATATTGTATGATTCCAACTACACGTCATTCTGGAAAAAGCAAGACTATGGAGACAGTAGAAGGTCAGCGGTTGCGGGGGGTTGGGGAAGAGACGGACGAGCAGGTGGCACACAGAGGATTTTTAGGGCAGCGAGAGGCTCTCTGTGGCTCTATGACGGCGGATACGTGTCATTGCACATCCATCCAAACCCAGTGAATGTACAATGGCAAGAGTGATTTACAACGTAAGCTGCCGACGTCGGGGGATTGTGATGTGCGAACGCAGGTTCACTGACTGCAACGACTTTTCCGCTCTGGTGGGGGCGGGTACAGCAGGGGAGGCCGGGCACGTGTGAGGCAAGGGGTGTGTGGGGACTCCCTGTGCTTTGCGTTCAGTTTTGCTGTGAACCTGAAACTGCTCTAAAAAATAAATTCTACTTTAAAAAAATTCTATAATGCCATGGTCCCTATTACAGAAAAATCTTTTAATGTACGGCTCCGCATGACATCAAAAGTCATAGTACTTCCCAGTACCTTTTCTCTAAACTCCCCAGACTTATGGTCTCAAATCTCATTGCGCCGGAAAACACGGGGGCCCCAGTGCTGTTGAATCACGAGTGGAGACGGTAGTAGACCCAGACCCCGCGCCTGCACTGAGCGCACTGCAGGTTAGCCAGCAGCCTGTGTGGGGGCGGACGGAGGCTGGGCCCGGGCCCTGCCAGGCACGGAGGGTCAGCCCTGGGGCCCGGCACCCGCCCTGGTCATTCTCCAGGAAGAACCAACTTGCTCCCCAGCACTGAAAATGCACTCCGGACCAACGGCAAGTTCAGGCAGACAGACAATGGAACTTTTAAAATAAATATCGAAAACAAGAGAGTGGAAAAGCACTGGCCTCTTGAGATTAAAACACGATGGCTCTTGTAATTTAACACGATGTCTTCATACCACCGAGCCAGAAATAGACCTGAAGAGGCTCTCTATACGCTGAAATGGAATAATCTCCAAGAAATACTGATTGGAAATAAAAATGAGGAGCAGAGCGATATGTATCGTACGCACAATTGGCGTAAAAAGAATCTATAGGCACATTATTTTTGTCTAGCCCGCTGTCTCTGAAGGGCTACACAAAATGCAAAGCAGCTGGCTGCCTCTGCGGAGAGACCTGGATGGCCGAGGGACAGAAGCTGGGGAGGGGGACTGTTCACTGCATTCCTTCCGTAGCCTTTGAATTTTGAAATAACATAGAAGCCTTTACAATAACCATAAAAATAGTCATTAACTATGAAATTGTTATTTGTCATACAATTACACAAATACATGAAAGTTCTGAGTTAATTATATGCATAGAGTCCTATCAATGTGTGAGCCAATAACTAGTCATACAAATATTGGGAAAGTAAGTAGATACTGAAGCCAGTCCCTAGTCCTGTGGTCCTGGACAAGCAGTTGACCCTTCCTGAGCCCTCTGGGCACAGTGACGTCTCTTACTCCCGTGGGAATTAAAATAAACCAGACCTGTAAATTGTCCCCACACGGGCTGGCACAGCACATACACCGGGAGCTGGTGGCTGGTGTGCATCAGCTCTGGGACCAGCCACCAGGGACCAGGGGGCGGAGAACCAGAGGACAACAGAGTGGGGCTCTTCTGGGGCACGAGTCCCTCCTTTGGGAAGCCGTCCAGTGGCTGAGAGAGAGATGACTCCAAAACTCTGGCCCGAAAGCCTGCAGCATTAGTCCTCCTGCAGGGTTTTGAGAGTCCCTGGCCTCATCCTTCGCCTCTGTTCCTTTGGGCCACCAACAGCAAACACTTAGAATTTACACAGCCCCAGCAGCTAACGACTTCCCGGCTGGGGCCGGCGACTGAGAAGCCAGAAGGGCCGCCTGGGCCCCTCCTGACGGTCCAACTACTCCTCCCAGCTCCAGGCAGGCGCCCCCTAGGGGTGTAGTTGCCCCCGTGGTTGGTGTGTCGTTCAGCGCCTTCGCTGCAGTTCTTAATTTCCGAGGAGGAGAGGGGTGGTGAATCAAGTCATGGGCCATCGAACTGAGAAGTGGCTTCTCGTTCAGCTACTTTTGACTTGACTGTAGGTAACAATGAGGCACCAAAAGCCCGAGTCATGAGGGCAGTGCAGGGAGGCTGGGCTGTGGGGAACTCCGGCCCTTCCCCGCCCCCGCCCCCGGCCGAGCTGGGTCGGAGGACCTCTCAGCTTTTCGCTGGCTCTTTTCTCATTCTGTTAGAGAAAATGAAAGGTTGAAATAAAGATTGCAATAATGGGATGGAAATAAATGATTACTTGTTTTTCATCCAGTCTCTGTAGGTACCCCCAACACACAGTTGTTCACTTGCAACCACTGATTTGGTTTTTTCTCGCACAAATAAGCAGGGGGAAAGAAATAGGAATGTCCCGATCTGATCGGGCCTTCTCTGTAGGCTCCCTCGGAGTGGCCCCTTAGTGTTCTGAAAGCGCCAGATTTAGAAGAAATATTGCTTCAGCTCTCAAGATGGAAAAAAATCTAGCCAGGAGGCAGAAACTCTGGAAAATTGCTAATAAATTGTTACTGCCTGCTATTTAAAGGATCGATAAGATAAGGGCAGAAATGACGGATGGGAGGGCCTTGTGCTTTGAGTGCTGACGGGGACACGGCGCCTGACTGCTTAGGACTGTGTCTGGCGGGGTGGCCCAGGCCCGCTCCCCACCTTCAGCACAGCCCGGGAGGCTCCATTCATTGCCTCAAGGATCCATAGTTATTAATGGTGGTTATGAATAATTAAATCAAATGGCGTGGTGGGGGGGTGGAGTTCAGGGATCAGGGAGATTGCCTGATGTATGTGTGCAGCATTGAAAATGCACCAACAGGCCTCTTCTGTGACTTTATTTGTGATGTTCTGCATGGGGCAGAACTAGGGGAGGGGGTACTGGTTCCTCCTGAGGCTGCCCTGGAGACAGGAAGGAGCCCGGGCAGGCAGCTGGCTCAGCCTCCACTGCAGCCCTGCCCAGCTCCTGCACCTTGTTCCTGGAGACCTCCCCTTCCATCTGTAGGTGGCCCTGATGGAGGCTATGTGGGCCCCACAGCCACATAGACCCTTGCAGGACCCGGCTCTCTGTGGGGCCGGCCCCTCCTCCAGCCGGCAGACCTCCTTAGACCTGATAGGATGAATCCATGCACCCAACAGCTTGGCCTTTCCCTCGCACACAGCTCTGCCCATTTTCTGGCTTATTTCGTGGTTGTCGGCTGTGCCAGCAGAGAGGCCTGGGTGGGATTCCAAGGTGTCCCAGGAGCCTTGTAAGCGAGCTGGAAGTCCTTCCTGATCTCCCCACCCATCCCCATTTTCCCATAGGGCCCTCAGTCCTCGGAACCACCAGGATGCCTTGAAGCGACCACATCTTCCTGCCCTCCATTCTCCCGGCACCCAGGAGTGTTTGCATCCTCAGGGGTCAGCGCAGGGGATCAGCTGCCCCTACAAACAGCAAGGCCATGAGGCAATGGGCCACAAGTGGGCTGCAAAGTGGGGGGGGGGGCAGGGCTGTGGAGCGTGGGTGGGCAAGAGACTCCAGAGTCTGGACTTGCTTGAGGATGAGCCATCTTTGGCCAAAATGACCAAACAAGCAAGTCCTTCCTGAGGCCTTTGCCATTTCCTCTTCACTTCCTGTCTCAAATGTTCTTCCATGCCTCTCTCTTCCACTCGGGGGAGCTCTGGATTTCGTTGCTGTCTTTTTCAGTGGGCGCCTAGGCTCAAGGCAACTCCCTTCCCTTCTGCAGATTCAAACAAGCCCAGCCTGCTGGGCCTCACACCCAGCCGGCCACTGTGCTCACCAAGCAGCCTGGGTGTCATGGGCTTAATAGTAAATCATCTAGCAAGCAGCCAAGGAGCAGTGCGGGGCTCCCCACCTTCTCATTTGCTCACCTGATGACAGCTAATGGAGCCACCGCTGTCCTACTGTGCAGGGAGCATCCAGAGGAGCAGAGCTGTCCCTTACCTGAGGCCTCACAGCACTCGGGTTCTGGCCCCAAAGTGAAGATCTCTCCTCAACACCTCATCCCTCCTCCCCATTCTGCAGGGACCTGGAAAGATGGGTCTCTCACAGGGGCAGGGGAGGCTCCAGAACAGGTGTGATGTAAGGGCCCAGATCATTGACCTTCTCTGAGACTGGCAGGCAGGGACTTCAGGAAAAGCCAGGACCCAAGGAGACCGTGGCTGGAAAACGACCAACATCAAAGGCTCCGGCAGCTTCTTCAATCTTCTGGGGCTGTCTGGTCTGCTGGGAACAATGTAGATGTGCCCTTGATCTAAGGAAATGCAGCCTGAAACACCTGCTGAAACAGCCTGAAACAACAGAGAGAGAGAATCACAGCAGTCAGAAGGCATGCCTGGACACAAGGCCCTGGGTTGGCAGGGTGCACACGTGGAAGTCTGCTCACCCCACAGTCCAAGCTCAGCCTTCAGGAGACCCACATTCCTGGGGTTCACCAGACACCATCCAGCTTGTCAAGGCCAAGTGCAGCTTGCAGCCCTGGGGTCAGCATTTCTACACTGTGGAGGAACTACTAATTAGGCAGCTGACTCTGTGCCACAAAGCAAATGAGAAAATGCAGAGGGGTGGCTGACAGCTGTGTATCCTCCTGCCTGGGAACGTCATTTTGGGGGGCAGAGGGTTTATCCATGCATGCCCACAAGTGGGACCACTGAGGCAGTCAGTGGGCACAGGCTCTGGCTTTGCCATGGGCAGGGGCACGATTTGTGGGGTGTTGGGTCCTTCAAGGGCCAAACTGATGGCTGAGCATTTTAGGAAGTAGCTCTGTCATCCATGCTTGGCCTGAAGGTGGCAGCTCATCCCATGTCTGAGAGGTCGGGAATTTCCTTCTCCGAAGCCTCTAAAGTAGGCCGGCTTCTTTTGCCTGGACTGTCTCCAGCCTTCGGAGGTTATGAAACAGCCTCACCTCTGTTTTCCGAGATTAGCTGGAGGACTCTTCCACAGGCTCACCACTCAGCCTGGGGTGGCATGGAGCAGCCCCTGGCCAAAGAGTTGCCCCCACTGCCCCACCAGTGTGCCCTGGGTAGTCAAGCCAACTCGGATGTAGTCAAGTGACCTCAGCCCAGTGACTGAACCCTCTGAGGGTGAAAATCAGAATTCCTGGGATCTCCCTGCCTGCCTGCTCTCCTCAAACAAGTGATATTCCAGGGGTCAGCAGGCCAGGTGGGTTGGAGGGATAAGGATGGAGACTGTGCAGGAATAGAAGCACCCACTGTCCAATGAAATCCTATACGTGGGTGCCAGGCAGTTGGCTTCCGGTGGACTCAGCCTTGACAGCCACCCTCTTCACACACTGTGCTGCTGAGATGCAGGGCGCCCCTACTGGGCATGCTGGGGACTGCAGCTCCAGTCTCTGCAGCCAGGCCAGCTCCGCAGGTGAGAGGTATAACAGTAATGAAGATTACAGCCACCACCTGCTGAGGCCGACTGCTGTTGTGTGCCCAGCAGTCTCCCAGGCAATTTATATCTACTGACTCATTTAATGCTAATACTGGGCCTGGACTGTTGGTATCCAGTTTTGTAGATGAGAAATCGAGGCACAGAGTAGTCAAAGAACTTGCCCAAGGTCACCCGGCTAGGAAGTGGCAGTTCTGAGGCTCAAATCCAAGGCAAGAGTGCTTTCAAAGGCCAAACTCAGATGACTCTTAAAGCTACAGTCAGCACTGCTATTGGCAGAGGCCAGAGGCAGAATCATGAAGGGATAGTTTTCATGCATTGGAGTCTGTTCCATGTACAGAGCACAGGTCCCTATCACTGGGCCACCAGATGGAGAAGGGATGCTCCAGAGCCAGGGGGCAGCCAGTAGAGCTGCAGGGCAGGCCACCTTGGGGGCCAGGAAGGAAGGTCGGCTGGGGAGCTGGTGCCCTCCGGGTGGTGCTGGTGCTCAGGTGGTGTCCACCTGAGCGCTTTAATTCTGTCCCAGCCCCTGAAATAGAACAGCACAGGACCTGACAAAGCCGCTCCCCCTGGGGAGGCGAGCCGCAGAATTGGAACGATGAATGTGGCGGCCATGGTGGGAGCTGAAGAAACATTAGGATGGAAATTAAGTTGGAGAAGAGAGAGCTCAGTGGGCCTTGGGGACCTCTGTTTTCATTCCACAGATTGCCTTTCAGAGACAAAATTAAACACTAAACACAAAGCTAATGTTCAAGGGAGAAAGACTCTGCTGTCCTGCTGGCAGCCTAGATGTCCCCTGCGGGGCCTGCCCCTGAGGCCGTGAATCCTGCAGCCTGGTGCAGGGTCTAAACGTCCCTGGCCACCTTCCACAGACCCTGTGGGTGTGCGGGTGATGAGGGCACCTCGCCACATAACTCACCTTCAGCAGAGGGGGCAGCCGTAATGCCTCAGCTGAAACTATAGAGCCACTAATTGCCTCCTGGGACGATCCGGGCTCTAAGCGGGGCTTTGATGAACCTGCAGAATTCCCAGGGAGCCCGCAGGGCTGCGGCATCGAGCATCCCGCTGCAGAGGAGCAGCAGCCATCCCACCAATCACAGTGTCCTCGACCTGCCGTCCCTTCCCCCCTGTTTCCCTCCCTCCCCACCTCAGTTCATTTCCCAGCATCTTACAGCCTAATTATTCCTAGGGTGGGGGATGCATGCGGAGGTTGGACTCTCATAATTACATTAAGAGCTTTTGACAGGACCAACCTTTCTGTCTTCTATTTCTGTCTCGTTGAAATTCTGCTGTACTGCATTAATGGCAGAAATAAATGTGAGGGGAAGGATCCAGCCACCCTTTCTGGAAACAGGGGAGAGAGAGGAGTGTGTTGTGTGCCCAGCACTCGTGTCCACGGGGGAGATTTACAGCCTGTTCTCTTGACTAACAGGAGGACTGCCCAGACTTGGGGTGGGAGGGGAGGTGGTGACCCATGCTGTCTCACACTCAGTGAAATTGATACCAAATCATAAGGCTGAAAGGGGCCCTCAGAGGGAAGCTGGCTACCCCCTTCCTGTTTCGTGGGCCGGCTCTCTGCTTGCATCCCTGCTCCTGCCGTGACCTGACCCGGGTCATTTGCCTTCTTATGTATAAAAACGTTGGTGCTGGTGAAGTCCAGGCTGTTGGCCAGGACCTTCACTGGCATGCTGGCCAAGGTCCTGGCTGCCTTGCATCCCCAGACACCTGCTTCTCTGACCGCAAGGGGAGCTGGCAATCTAAGAGCATAACGGCCGATATTGCAGCCTCCTGCACAGAGCAGCGCGGTTGGAGGCAGCAAGGCCTTCTTGGTGTGCAAAGGGTTAAAGGTCAACCAAAGCACCGTAGACAAAGAGCCACCTGCCCCCGCTGAAGACCCTAACGATAACCCACATTATCAGTTATACACCATATGCCAGGGCCTGAGTTACGCATATAACACGGCTCATCTAATTTAAGCCTTGGGATGGACAAGACTATGAATTAAGCCTTATTAGCCCATTTTGTAGATGAAGAAGTAGAGACTTAGAGAGCTTACGTAACTTACATAGTGTCGTATGAAGAGTAAGTTTCGTGAGTGGAATTGTATTCATCACTGAGGTTTGCAGCCGACAATCTGAAGCCTGCACTCGCGGCCTTCGAGTTGCATTGTCAATTATACACCCAGGTGGTGGGGAGAGAGTCGGGGAGCAGGGCGGGCGTCATGCAGAATCACTGGCATCCCCACGTTTCCTGGCACTCACTGGGAATTATCTCCTGGGGTTCCCAACGTTCACTTCTGCTCTCCCTTCACCCTTCCCAGGGAGGTTTCCACCAGGGCATGCAGGCTTCTAGCCGGATCTCAGAGGGGAGCCGCAGCCCCTGACCACTTTCCTCACTGAAAGCCCATCGAGGCTAGCTCATATTTTAGGCTTGCCATTGACCTGCCCTTCACACATGTTCACTTGGAGAAAGGAGACAGCATATTGCATGAGGGTCGTCATTCCGAGAGTTCCACAGTCACACCCAAGAGCTGTGTTCCTGGGAGATGCATGAATTCATATCTCGGTGCTTAACAAATTGACAGATGCAACGTGACCTTGGGATCACAGGCCAAGCTTCAGTCTCACCTGCGAGGACCTGCGTCCATCAAGGGTGTGCTGGGCTGCGAATGACAGAAAACCAGACTCACAGAGGCTGAAACACAAAGGGTGTGTTTGGTGCACGTGTCAAGAAGTGTGTGGCTAATAGCTGCCCACGTTGGCCGTGGCTCAGTGGTGTCAGGGCCAGCTGCTCTTGGCTTCTCTGATGGGTGCTACTCCAGGCCCGTGGCCACGTAACCAAGAGGTGGAGGCAACAGCTTCGTTCCATCAGAAAGATCAAGAACCTCCCCACATGCTTCTAAGGAACCGACATCCCACTCCCCGGAACGGGGTCGTGAGACCACACGCGGGACTGAGAAATTCAGCAATTGTCCTTTACAATGCAGGAGCCGAGAAGAAGGGGGTGGGGCCATCAGTCAAGTCCATCAACAGGTAGTAGTATCCTTGGGAAGAACCCCTTCTCAAACACGGTCTGCAGTCAGGATCCCCACCCGGCCTCTGCTGCTAACTAGCTATGTGACGGTAGAGATTCACCTACCTAGGTGCCCCCAGTTTCCTCATTTATACAATGGGCATAACAGCACCTACTCAACAAAGCTGTTCTGAGAGGTAAGCCGTATGATAAACGTAAGTGCACCAACCGCGTGCCTGGCACATGCTGTCACAGCTGGACCCCCATGAAGCTAACAGGGACAGATGGCAGAGCTCAGGCCCTAGCTGGCCTTCCCCACACCCCTTACCCTTTTCCTGTCTGTGTGTGGACTCTCCCGACCACTCTGCGGGGCAGCCCAGGATGGATGAGCTCCTAAGATGAGAGGTGGGAAACCACGTGACAGGTAGTGGAAGCACAGAGGTCAGAGGTAGGGCCTCATGCCCAGAGAGGCCTGGTTTTGAATCCTGGTTCCGCCCTTACAGCTGTGGCCTGTGGATAAGGTGCTAGAGTTCCCAGAGCCCTTGCTCCCTAAAAAGGGGTAACATTGGTACAGATATCATTGGATCATTATGAAAATTAATGCAGTACTGCTGGTAAAACCCAGGGTCAGACATAAAGCAAGAGTTACTGTTAGAGAAGTGGACTGGACTCCCCCAGGGCCAGGCCACGTGGGGGCACTAACCGATCCCAGTCTTAGCCTGGCAGAGCCGGAACAAAGCCCAGCAGAAGGAGTAGGCCTGCCTTTGAATCCTGATTCTGTCCAGTCGAGCTGCCCGGCTCTTTGGGCCTGAATTCATGTACTTGTGTGACGAGGACAGAGCCTTCCCCGTGGCTACCTGGGAGGACGGGAGGGCGCATTGGAAGAGGAAAAAGCCCGGCACCAGGTGCAGAGCGAGCTGTCAAGGCCCAGACGTGGCTCTCTCTGCTGGGGAATAATCGGGGCTGCCAGGCTGTGCGGAGCTTGGCTCGGGGGCACAGAGGCTCTTACTATGTCTTCTGAAAGACAGCGTAGATTCCTTCGGCAGTCTTTGACAGAGCACTTGCTCTATGAAACTCGACGACACCGCATCCTCTGGGGCTCAGCCACAACCGTGGGCCAGTTAAGCAGAGAGGAATGGACGTGGGGATCACGCCAGCCCTGCCCTCCGGGGCCCATGCTGGCATGGGGATGGAGGCCGAGGGTGTCAGGGCTGCTGGCTGCCACACCAGCAAATCACTTTATGAGTCTTCCTGCGGTGCTCTGGGGCCTTTGGTGGGGAGGGAAGGCAAGCAAGCAGGACATCTTAGATTTTGTGTGCATCTCTCTCCACAGACCAGGGGACTTTGTTCTATGGGGAAACTTCATCGTGGATCCTTGTGACTTAACGAAGAGCACGATGCTCCCTATAGCAGGAAATAGTCTCTTCCTGGGCTCTGTGAAAGGGCTGCTGCCGGGGGTTCACATCGTCGCTCTGCCTGCTGCCAGAACAGGGCGCCAGAGAACCAGGGAGCCTCCAGCCCAGGGACCAAGATGCAGGTTCTGCTTGCAAGATACAAAGGTTAAGGCCCTGGCTGGCGTAGCTCAGTGGATTGAGCGTGGGCCTGCGAACCAAATGATCACAGTTCGATTCCCAGTCAGGGCACCTGCCTGGGTTGCAGACCAGTTCCCAGTGGGGGAAGCATGAGAGGCAACCATACATTGATATTTCTCTCCTTCTCTTCCCCTCTAAAGATAAATAAATAAAATTTAAAAAAAAAAAGATACAAAGGTTAAAGCTGGTGCTGTTTTATGCCACCACCTAGAAACATAATTTCTCAGGTCACCAGTAGCTAGGATAGGACTTGCTTCACCAGCAGTTAAAATAGACACTGTTCATTTGCATGGTGCTTCTTACACAAACAAGGAGAGTTACCAAGGACCTTCCCATCCAACGTCACAGGAGTTGGTTGCTACTATGAAAATTGGAGAAATAAAGAAACTGAGGCACAAAGAGTTGTTATACAAGGTCCCTAAGGTCATGAGTAGAAATTACAGAAGGGGCCAAACCCAGGTCCGCAGACTCCCCTCGTTTCATTATGTGGTTTTGCTGTATTCATTAGCAAGTTTTGCACTCACGCTTGGTAAGTCACATCAGCGGCCTGTGCCCTGGCTTCCTCATCCGGGGCGTCATGAGCACAGGATGGGGACTCCGGTGGTGGCGCTGTCACTCACTGCTCACGCTGTGACCTTGGCACTGCACAGAGCCTGCCAGTCTTTCATCCCAATGGGGAGTGTACCTCATGAACGACATTGTTGCCCGGCACATAATAGATGCTCTGTAAATGGTGTCATCGTTGTTGTTGCTAATAATAATATCCTTTAGTCCCGTCTTATTTAATAGTTCAGCTCCAACAACAGGCATGAGCCTCTTGCACCTGCTGTATTTATTTACTGATCTATGTAAACTTTAGATGGTTACTTACTTTGAACGCAAGCCTCTGGGGTTCAGGGACTCTCACTGTTCTCTGTTGATGCCGCACCTCCCCCGTTTCCTCATCACCTCGGGACCTGCCTTGTATATATTTATCAACTGGACTAAGATTAGGTGACAAAAGGATCGAAACTACTGATATCCATGTGTAGTAACACAATCCCCATGAAATATCCCCCCCAAAACCCACAGAAAGCTGGATGAATTCATTCTAGCTCTTAAGTAGAGAAACTGAAGAAAGGGTCAGAGGGACTGGCTTTGGCTAAAGCTTCCACCTTGTTCTAAATGGTCTGTGCTCAGGCGCAGCCAGCGAACAGGCCTGGCTGAGTCACTGCGCTTCTGGGCGCTACAGCTGTGTCCCACGAAAGGGAAACACTGCCTCCATGACCGCTCCCCCAACGAAAGCGAAGAAGTTTCTCTTTAAAGTATATGATGTGGTGTATAGCTCCTAGAAAACCAAAATCAGGTCTTTGGGAGAAGCCTCTTCCGGCACAGATGGCCCTGCCCGACGATCCCAGCCAGGCTTTGGCCTGAGAGTTGAGACAGACCTGAAGGAGCAGGACTTCCCACCAAGGTGAGTGAAAGGTTGTGTTTCAAGGGGAAACGATGCTCTAAGCTTGAATGTCTGCACTCAAGTCATTGGCTCTCTTTGCCTTCCTCTTTCTTTTCTTTTATTAGATTCACTTCTCTGAGCTCTACAGCAATTTTCTCAAAAGGAAACCTTTTAAAACACCGTACTTTGCTCGTGACAATGAGGCAGTGATCTTTTTTCCCTAAATTGAAGCAACCACTTTATATTCTGTCTCTCCCTCCTGCCCCTGACAAGCCCTTCCCTCCCCAGCCCTGGGACAGGCCCAGAGACAAGCACCCCAATGAGGAGCCCCCTTTGGGGCAACGTGGTTCTGCCCCATTCTCATGAGCCCATGCCGGTTTCGGTGGGGGGGTCTCAGGGCTGATGCACAAAGGCTGTAAGTAACGGGGTGCACTCAGATGCCTCGGTCTGTGTCCTGGCTCCCCACTTGGTGTTTCGTGAGTTGGGCAACCTGCCAAGCCTTTCTGAGCTTCAGTTTCCTTTTTGGTAAAATGACGATACCTCGTAAGGCTATAATGAGAGCCAGGAGAACTCAGGCCAACAAAGCAGGCTTCCACCAGTTCCCAGCACATGGGAAGAGTGCTCGGCATGTTTTATTGATAAACATTATTAGGCGTGGAGTCCGTAGTAATCTTGTAGATCTCCCTACTCACGTCATCCCAAAGACTGAGGTGCGTCCTGACCACTACCTGTGATCATCAGGGATTGTGCCCTTGGGGCACAAGGGCCGGGCGTTGTGCAAAACACTCTCTTCTTAGAGAGGGGTTCGCTGAGGCCCAGAGGGGTGCCTTTGCTCAGCCACGTGAGGGCCAGGACTGGAGGCCAGGTGGCCTCATTCTTAGGCTGATGTTCATTAGCCCCCGTAAGATTTTAAAATTTTGGCACAGGAGGAAGCGCTGCCAAGATGTAAATCACGTGCAACCCAGCCTGGGTGTATGTGCTGCACTTAAATGAAGCCGCTTATGACGTGCGTATTCAATTTCTGTAATCTGTTCTAAATTTAAGCATGCAAAATGTCAAGTTATCTCACTATTTTGCTTGGGTTACAAAAAAAAAGGATTTCTATTTATGGCTGGATGCTGTAAGAACCGCTGCTTCGTTTCCAGTCCTAGCAGGCCCCTCAAAGCAGCAACTGATCAAGAAGTCACCTCTTGAGCTGAAGGTCAGTGCGTTGGCCCTGGAATGAACCAAACTCGCATGGGCGTGGGAAAGAGCCCGACTTTCTCCACTGCCATTTGGGAGTGGGAGGGGTGTCTTGAGGCTCCAGCTGTTCCTGGTACCACCTGTGCTCCCCAAATCACCCCCAGCCCCTCTCTTGCATGTGCTGCCACAGCGCCCCCCGGAGCACCCTGGTAAGACCTGGGGCGTGCATCCCCCTGGCTCTCAGCCCCTTGGCAAAGGCGTTCCCCACTGGGAAAGGCTGCCCTGGATTTAGTTCTGGGGCCTACGGGATGGTGTCTGGCTTTGGGATTCAGAGTCACTTTTCAAATGCCCCTGCCTGTCTGGGACTTAAAGAAGGTACCAGGGTAGGTTAAGTATGTATCTCCTTATTTTGTTTTCTTAGGCAACAGCCTTTCACAACATCCCATTTCCTTATCAAAGACCTGGTAAGAAAACTCTTTGAAATCTTCTTCAGAGAAAATAAGAAAAATCCTCTCTAAAAAGACAAAGGAAATGGGACCTGTGAGCACTTTCTGCTCATTTTCTAACCAGGTCTGGTTACATCCGCTGTCTGGCACAGAAAAGCAATCTTCTTTACATTTTTGTAACTTAGAGCCACGCGGCAGAACTCTGTGGGTACCCGGTGGTTCTCAGCGTTTTAATAGTGTCATCAGTCATCAGCTGTCAATGACTCCCTGCCTCCCCACCGCAGAAGCAGGCCAGAGCCACCCCCCGATCAACTGTGATCACGTCTTCCCGTCTGATTCCCAGCGCGTTGAGAAGTCAGTCTTGACCAGCTGTGTCCACAGAGCCCAGAACAGATGTCCCACACTTACGCTCTTTGCAGGGATAACTCCTGTTACATAGGAAGAGCCAGAAAACAAGGGGAGAACCGGGAGAGGAAGGAAAGCCCCATGCGGGAGGGGAGCACCTGGACATTCGGCGAGGGAAGGCAGCCTCTCCAGAGAAACCCACAGCCCCAAGGTAACGTGGACCCAGAAGAGAGTCAGGAAGGGCGGCTCCCTCCTTCCTCCATTGCTGGACCTACAGGAGTGAAGAAAAGAATTTCTGAAACTGGAAAAGCCACTGTTCATGCTGCCTGTCACTACCAGACCCTGTAAGCAGAGGCAGGGATCGAACCTTTACGGCACTTTATGCAGGTGGTCAGCGATCTGAGAAGATGGTGGGTTATGTACCCCAACAGACCATCTTCATCTCTGAAGATATTTTCTTACAGTTTTCTGACGTCTGTCGTCCTTAAGTCAGTCTAACGTCACTTGTTTGCGGCTGTCTTTCCCTTCTCTCAGGCTGTCCGAGAGACGTCTTTGCCTCTGATTCTGCAGGTTTACCAGGAGGTGACCAAGTACCTTATTCTGTCTAACTTTTTATTTATTCTGCTTGGAAGTCATACAACTTCCTGAATCTGAGGATTTGTGTCTCCATGATATTTGGGGAAAAAATTTTTTTTGATGCGGAAGAGGCATGCTAATAGATTTTTCATTTTGGAACAAGTTTGAACTTACAGATGCACAAAGACAGTGCACAGCGCATAGGCCCACACCCATTTCCCGTGTTGTCAACACTTTACATTAATCGGGTGCAGCCCACTCTTCTTACAACTCTCACCAATTATCTCTGTCCTCTTCTTCTGTAACTCCAGTTAGATGTATATTGGCATTTTTACTCTATCTTAAATATTTTTAACCGCTGTTTTATATTTTCCATCTCCTTTGATCCCTGTCCCTCAGAATACCATTATTTTGCCATGTATAATGCACACCCACGCTGTGGCTCAAACTCTCAGAAAAAAATCTTTCGTTTTAATTTTTTAATTCAATTTTTATTTATTTATATTTAGAAACAGAACCGATTATATTCCAAGGTATTATTTTGCATATAGGTAACATTATTGCTTTCTATTATAATTTTAATGCATAAACATAAATAAAAGAACTACAAACATTTATATAGTTTTTTATTTTTAATATATTTTATTGATTATGCTTTTACAGTTGTCCCATTTCCCCCCTTCACTCCCCTCCACCCTGCACACCCTCTCCCACCCACATTCCCCCCCTTTAGTTCATGTCCATGTGTCATAAGTTCTTTAGCGTCTACATTTCCCACACTACTCTTGCCCTCTCCCTATCTATTTTCTCCCCACCATCTATGCTACTTATTCTCTGAAACTTTTCCCCCTCTCTCCTCCTCCCACTCCCCTGTTGCTAACCCTCCATGTGATCTCCATTTCTGTGGTTCTGTTCCTGTTCTAGTTGTTTGCTTAGTTTGTTTTTGTTTTTGTTTTAGGTGTGGTTGTTAATAATTGTGAGTTTGCTGTCATTTTACTATACATGTTTTTGATCTTCTTTTTCTTAGATAAGTCCCTTTAACATTTCATATAATAAGGGCTTGGTGATGATGAACTCCTTGAACTTGACCTTATCTGAGGAGCACTTTATCTGCCTTTCCATTCTAAATGAAAGCTTTGCTGGATAGAGCAATCTTGGATGTAGGTCCTTGCCTTTCATGACTTGAAATACTTCTTTCCAGCCCCTTCTTGCCTGTCAGGTCTCTTTTGAGAAATCAGCTGACAGTCTGATGGGAACTCCTTTGTAGGTGACTGTCCCCTTATCTTTTGCTGCTTCTAGAATTCTCTCCTTCATTTTAATCTTGGGTAATGTAATTAGGATGTGCCTTGGTGTGTTCCTCCTTGGGTCCCCCTTCTTTGGGACTGTCTGAGCTTCCTGGACTTCCTGGAAGTCTATTTCCTTTGCCAGATTGGGGAAGTTCTCCTTTATTATTTGTTCAAATAAGTTTTCCACTTGTTGCTCTTCCTCTTCCCCTTCTAATACCCCTGTAATTCAGATATTGGA
>PVKM010032943.1:0-16178 GCA_004027735.1 Carollia perspicillata
GGTCCTGGGCCTCAAGTCAGGATTGGGCAGAGCCTGGTGAGGAGGGTGGCTATAGCAGGCAGGGGTGGGACTCACCTGCAGAGCCCTGGGAGCAGGGAGCGTGCCAAGGAAGGGTTGGTCCTGCAGTCTTACTCGGCCAGGCCAGGCAGCCAGCCCCCTGATAGAAAAAGACTCAAGAACGCAGGGACAATACTGGACAAGGAGGGTGCACAGCAGGTAGGCACCGCATCTGTCTGGGCACGAGGGTTGAAGGCCTGTGAATTACAGGCTGCGCACACACCATGCATTTGGAGCCAGTAGCCCAGGTCGACTGCTGCCCTGTGGTCGGCAGTGCTGACTATGTTGCCCATGTCCACTGAGATGGAAACGTGCTCTGAGGGGCAGGGTGGGGTGGGGTAGAGACAATAGGGCACGGGGCCTCTGCTGTCCTCCCTACAATGTAGACTCACCTCTGTATTTGTTTCGCTGTTCTCTCCACACCTCACCCCCTGACCCCAGCGTGTTCGTTCTTACCCCGGGGACTGCCGTCTCTGTCAGAGACCAAGGCTCAGAACTCCCCTCCGTTTCCCTGCAGGGACAGAGTGGTTCCACAGCCAGCCATGCCCCGTGGGGCACTCCTGTCCTTCAGGGACTCGCAGCCCCAGGCCCTGCCCTGCCGGAACCTTCAGAAACAGCAGCCAGGCAACGGTGTCTGGAGAGTGCCTGCCGTGCCCCGCTGGCACCTTCAGCCCCGGGCCTGGCCAGACGGGCTGCCTCCTGTGCGGGAGCTCTGCGTTCTCTCTCCCTGGTGAGTGTCGCCCATGCCCACCTCCTCCAACGGGGTGAGTGCCCCTGTGCCCAGACATAGGGTTCCAATAGTCATCTCTTCTGGGCCTTGCAGCTTTGAGGGTCCGTGGTGTGAGGTTTTGGAGAACAACCTCACCGTTGAGAGTAGTTGTTTACAAGTGACAGAAGGGGCATCCTGTGGCCCCACTGTCCCAGTGCATGTGTTCGGCACCTTCATCGAAAGATCACTCACGTTTGTCATTTATCGGGCATCCCATATACATGTAGGTGTGTTTGGGAAGCTCTATTCCGTTCCACTGGTCTTTTGTCCTATACTCATAAAAATGTCATCCTGCCCTGATCACTTTAGTGCTACAATACATTTTATTTTATTTATTTACATACTTTTAGGTTTCATTACTTATTTATTTAATTGTTATTCAAGTACAGTTGTCTCCATTTTCCCCCTCTGCTCACCGCCAACCCAGCCATCCCCACCTCCCACCCTCAATCCTACCCTGCTTTGGCTTTGTCCATGAATCCTTTACGCATATTCCTTGACAACCCTTTCCCCCTTTCCCCCCCATTATCTCCTCCTCCCTCCCCTCTTGTTACTGTCAGTTAGTTCTTAATTTCACTGTTTGTGGTTATATTTTGCTTGCTTGTTTGTTTTGTTGATTAGGTTCCATTTATAGGTGAGATCATATGGTATTTGTCTTTTACCACCTGGCTTATTTCACTCAGCATAATGCTTTCCAAATCCATGCTGTTACATAGGGTAGGAGCTCCTTCTTTCTTTCTGCTGTGTAGTATTCCATTGTGTAAATGTACCACAGATTTTTTGATCCACTCATTTACTGATGGGCACCTAGGCTGCTTCCAGCACTTGGCTATTGTAAATTGTGCTGCTATGAATATTGGGGTGCATAGGTTCTTTTGCATTGGTGTTTCAGGGTTCTTAAGGTATAATCCCAGCAGTGGAATTGCTGGGTCAAAAGGCAGTTATATTTTTAGTTTTCTGAGAAAATGCCATGCTGTTTTTCACAGTGGCTGCACAGTCTGTATTCCTACCAAGAGTGCACTAGGGTTCCCTTTTCTCCACAACTTCACTAGCACTTGTTCATTGATGGTTATTCTGACCAATGTGATGTGGTATTTCATTGTGGTTTTGATTTGCATCTCTCTGATGGCTAGTGATGCTGAGCACCCTTTCATATGTCTCTGGGCCCTCTGTATCATCCTCCTTGGAGAAGTGTCTGTTCAGGTCCTTTGCCCATTTTTTAAATTGAGTCGTTTGCCTTCCTGGTGTGGAGTGATGTGAGTTCTTTATATATTTTGGAGATCAAATCCTTGCCTGAGGTATCATTTGCAAATATATTTTTTCATATGATAATACATTTTAATATAGTAGTCTATGTCTTTCAACTTTGTTCTTCTTTTCAAGATTGTCTTAGCTATTTGTAGCCCTTGAGTTCCTGTATAGTCAGATCACATCCACAAAGACAACTGCTGGATTTTCTACTGGATTGCACAGGAACAACAGATCCTTTTAGAGAAATGACATCGTTATCATGTTGAGTCCTCTAATCCTTGACCATGGCTTAAGTTTCCTTTCTTTAGGTCTTCTTTTTTTTTTTAAAGTAATGATTTTTATTTTATTTTCTGGGTAGAACCTTTGTATATATCTCATTAGATTTATTAGTAGGTATTTTATGTATTTTGATATTGTTGTAAAAGCTAGGAGGCTTTTCAAATTTCATCTTCTAGTGTTCTTTTTGCCTAAAATGTCTTTTTAAAGCTCTATTCTTTTTTATTAATTAATTTATTTTTTAGAGAGAGGGGAAGGGAGGGAGATAGAGAGGGAGAGAAACATCAATGTGTGGTTGCCTCTCGCACACCCCCTCCTGGGGACTTGGCTGCAACCCAGGCATGTGCCCTGACTGAGAATCAAACCAGCAACCCTTTGGTTCACAGGCTGGCACTCAATCCACTGAGCCACACCACCCAGGACTAAAGTTCTGTTCTTGAAGCAAATTTTAGCTAAGCAGAGAATTTTAGCTTGACAGTTATATTCAAAGATATGCCTCCCCTGCCTCTGGACTTCCATTATTTCTCTTGGGAGCTTTATGTTTGCTCTTTGGTGGTAAATGTCCTGTTTCTCTGGTGCTTTTAAGAGTTCCTCTTTGTCTTTGGTTTCCAGGAAGGTAACTAAAGTTTCTTCATGTACTTTTTCTTTGAATTTATCCTATTTGAGTTTCTTTAGCACTTCTTGAATCAGTGGCTTGATGTTTTAACAATTTTGTGAAATTGTCAGCTATTATATTTCTAAAATATTTGTTGTACCCTATTCTGTTTCTCATTTCCTTTCTGGATCTCCAATCACATGTTATATATTGATTTCTTTTTACCATGCACATGTCTCTTGCACTATTCCTACATTTTTCATCTTTTATTTTCTCTTTCTCAGTTTCAATCTGTATGACTTTTCCATACCTATATTCTACTTTATTAATTTTCTCTTCAGCTTCATATAACCCACTATTAAATGTATCTATTGACATTTAACTTTTTTGCTGTTGAATCTTTTAGTTTTAGAATTTCTATTAGTTTTTTTTTTTACTTCAACATCATTTTTACTTTAAAGAACAATAGATAAATTATGGTTCTTCATTTGGATTTGGGAATTTGACAGACATTTTCTAGAAAAGAAACTGACTGTCACTTCAAGAAAACAACTAATAGTATTTGTTGCCAATGATACAATTAAAACATTCTCTCTTTTTTTTCTGATTTAATCTTTTTATTGATGTTCCATATAGTTGTCTCCATTTTCCCACCACCACTTTCCCCCGCCCTACCCATTCCCACCGCCCACCCTCAGTACTACCCCACTTTGGCTTTGTCCATGGGTCCTTTGTTCATGTTCATTTACGAGCCTTTCCTTTCTTTTCCACGTTATTTCCCTCTCCCCTCCCCTCTTGTTACTGTCAGTTTGTTGTTAACTTCAGTTTGTTGCTTGCTTGTTCATTTTGTTAATTAGTTTCCACTTATAGGTGAGATCATATGTATTTGTCTTTCACCACCTGGCTTACTTCATTTAGCATAATGCTCTCCAGTTCCATTCATGTTGTGTGAAGGGTAAGAACTTCTTCTTTCTTTCTGCTGTGTAGTATTCCACTGTGTTAAATGTACCACAGTTTATAGATCTACTCATTTACTGATGGGCACCTAGGCTGCTTCCAGCACTTGGCTATTGTAAACTGTGCTGCTATGAACATTGGGGTGCATAGGTTCTTTTGAATTGGTGTTTCAGGATTCAAAGGGTAAAATCCCAGAAGTGGAAATGCTGGGTCAAAACGCAGTTCTATATTTAGCTTCTCGAGGAAATTCCATACTGTTTTCCATGGAGGCTGCACAAGTTTGTATTCCTACCAAGAGTGCACCAGGGTTCTGTTTTCTCCACAACCCCACCAGCACTTATTGTTTATTGATTTGTTTATGATGGCCATTCTGACCCGTGTGAAGTGGTATCTCATTGTGGTTTTGATTTGCATCTCTCTGATGGCTAGTGATGCTGAGCATCTTTTCATATGTCTCTGGTCCCTCTGTATGTCCTCCTTGGAGAAGTGTCTGTTCAGGTCCTTTGCCCATTTTTTAACTGGATTGTTTGTCTTCCTGGTGTGGAGTAATGTGAGTTCTTTATATATTTTGGAGATCAAACTTTTGTCTGAGATATCATTGGCACATGTATTTCCCCATATGGTTGGTTCCCTTTTCAGTTTGCTAATGTTTTCTTTAGCTATGCAGAAGCTTTTTCATTTGATGAGGTCCCATTTGTTTATTCTTTCCTTTATGTCCCTTGCTCTAGGAGACATATCTGTGAAAATATTGCTGCATGGAATGTCTGAGAGTTTCCTGCCTATCTTTTCCTCTAGGACTTTTATGGTATCATGACTTATATTTAAGTATTTTATCCATCTTGATTTATTTTTATGTATGGTTAAGTTGGTTGTCAAGTTTCATTTTTTTTGCATGTACCTGTCCAGTTCTCCCAACACCATTTGTTGAAGAGGCTATTTGTATTCCATTTTACGCTTCTGCCCCCTTTGTTGAATATTAATTGACCACAGAGACTTGAGTTTATTTCTGGGCTCTCTATTCTGTTCTATTGATCTATGTGTCTGTTCTTATGCCAGCACCAGACTATTTTGATTACCATGGCCTTATAATATAGTTTAATGTCAGGTATGGAGATTCCACCTATTTCATTCCTCTTTCTCAAAACTGCTGCAGCTATTTGGGGTCATTTATGGTTCCATGTAAATTATTGAAATGTTTGTTCTATATCTGTCAAATATGTCATTGGTACTTTAATATGGGTTGCATTGAATCTATAAATTGCTTTGGGTAGTATGGACATTTTGATGTTGTTAATTCTTCCAATCTATGAACATTGTATATGCTTCTATTTATTTGTGTCTTCCTTAATTTCTTTCTTCAATGTTGTGTGGTTTTCTGAGTACATCCTTGTACTCAGGGTCTTTTACATCCTTGTTTAGGTTTATTCTTAGGTACTTTTTTTTTTCCTGTTGCTGTATCAAATGGGATTTTTTTCCTGATTTCTGTTTCTGATATTTCATTGTTGATGTACAAAAATGCCTTTGATTTCTGAGTATTGACTTTGTATCTTGCTGCTTTGCCAAATTCACTTATTGGTCGACATTTTTTGATGGAGTCTGTAGGGTTTTCTATGTATATTATCATGTCATCTGCAAACAATGACAGTTTTACTTCCTCCTTTCTGAGTTGGATGCCTTTTATTTCTTTTTCTTATCTGATTGCTATGGCTAGGACTTCCAATACTTTGTGGAATGGAAGTGGTGGGTGGGAGTGGACATCCTTGTCTTGTTCCTGAACTTAGTGGGAAAGTGATTAGTTTTTGACCATTGAGTATGATGTTGGCTGTAGGTCTCTCATACATGGCCTTTATTATGTTGAGAAATGCTCCCTCTGTTCCCACTTCACTGAGTGTTTTTATTGTAAATGGGTGCTGCACCTTATCAAATGCTTTTTCTGTATCTATTGGTATGATCATGTGATTTTTGTTTCCTTTTGTTTATGTGATGTATTACATTTATTGATTTGTGAATATTGTACCATTCTTGCATCCCTGGGACGAATCCCATTTGGTCATGGTGTATGATCTTTTTAATGATTGCTGGGTATAGTTTGCCAATATTTTGTTGAGGATTTTAGTGTCTGTGTTCATCAGCAATATTGGCCTGTAGTTTTCTTTCTTTGCTGTGTCTTTATCTGATTTGGGGTTAGGATAATGCTGGCCTCATAAAGCAAGTTTGGGAGTCTCCTGTCTTCTTGGATTTTTTGGAATAGTCTGAGGATAGGGTTTAACTTCTCCTTAAATGTTTTGTAAAATTCTCCTGTGAAACTCCATTCCAGGGCTTTGTGTGCCAGGAGTTTTTTTTAATTTCTGCTTTGATTTCATCAGCTTTTATGGGTCTGTTGAGGCTTTCTCCTTCTTTGTTCAGTTTTGGAAGATTATATTTTTCTGGAAATTTGTCCATTTCACCATGGTTTTCAAATTTCTTGTCATATAGTTGTTTGTAGTAATTTCTGACAATCCTTTGTATTTCTGTGGTGTGAGTTGTAATCTCTCCTCTTTCATGTCTGATTGTGTTTATTTGGGTCCTCTTTTTTTTTCTTTAGTCTGTTTAAAGGCTTGTCAATTTTGTTTATCTTTCCAGAGAACCAACTCCTAGATTTATTGATCTTTAGAATTGTTCATTTAGCCTCTATGTTGTTTAATTCTGTTCTCGTATTGGTTATTTCCTTCCTTCTATTTGCTCTGGACTGTCTTTGTTGTTGTTCTTCCAGTTCTTGTAGGTGTAGGGTTAGGTTGTTTATTTGAAATGTTTCTATCTTTTTTAGGTAGGCCTGTATTGCCATGAATTTCCCTCTCAGGACTGCCTTCACTGTGTCCCATAAGTTTTGGATTGTTGTGAGTTCACTTTATTTGTTTACAGAAATTTTGACTTCTTCCTTGATCTCATTATTAACCCATTCGTTGTTTAATAGCATGCTATTCAATCTCCATGAGTTTGTATGTTTTTGAGTTTTTACCATGGGGTTGGTTTCTAGTTTAAGGCCCTTGTGGTCTGAAAAGATGCTTGATATTATTTCAATTTTCTTGAATTTGTTGAGGCTTGTTTTGTGTCCTATCATGTGGTCTATCTTTGAAAATGTCCCATGTGCATTTGAAAAGAATGTGTATTTTGCTTCTGTGGGATGACAGGTTCTATACATATCAGTTAAGTCCATTTTATCTAGGGTATTGTTCAATGCTGCAATACTCTTGTTGATATTTTGTTTGGAAGATCTATCCATTTTTGACAGTGGGGTGGTAAAATCCCCTAGTATAAGTAAACTGCTGTCTATATCTTTCTTGAAGTCCTCCAAAATTTTCTTATGTATTTGGGTCTCCTATGTTGGGTGCATATATATTTACAATGTTTATGTCTTCTTGAATGGATTTTTCCTTTGAGTATTATGAAGCGACTTTCTGGGTCTCTTTTTATGGACCTTTTTTTTTAAAGTATGTTTTGTCTGTTATGAGTAGTGCTACCTGAGCTTTTTTTCCCTGTTCATTTGCTTGGAATATTTGTTTCCAGCCCTTCACTTTCAGTCTGTGTAGGTCTTTTGTTCTGAGGTGGGTCTCTTGTCGGCACCATATGTATGGGTCATTATTTCGTATCCATTCAGCTATTCTACGCCTTTTGATTGGAGCATTTAATCCATTTATGTTTAAGGTTATTATTGATAGATACTTATTCATTGCCATTTTTTCATACCTGTGTTCCTCTTTCTCTCACTTTTTCCCTTTCTTTTCTTAAAGTAGTCCCTTTAGCATCTTTTGCAGAGCTGGTTTGGTGGAGGTGTATTCTTTTAGCCTTCTTTTGTCTGAGAAGCTCCTTATTTGGCCTTCCATTTTAATTGAGAGCCTTGCTGGGTAAAGTAGCCTTGGTTGCAGGTCTCTGGTTTTCATTACTTGGAATATTTCTTGTCATTCTCTTCTGGCCTGGAGTATTTCCATTGAGAAGTCAGCTGCTAGCCTTATTTGGGCTCCCTTGTATGTTACTTCCTGTTTTTCCCTTGCTGCCTTTAAGATTCTTTGTCTTTAAATTTTGCCATTTTAATTATGATGTGTTTTGCAGTGGGCCTCTTTGGTTTCCTTTTGATTGGGACCCTCTCTGCATCCTGGACTTGTGTGGATTTTTCTCTCATCAAATTTGGGAAGTTTTCCATCATTATTTTTTCAAACAGGATTTCTATCTCTTGCTCTTCTCTTTCTGCTATCCCTATTATACAGATATTATTTCATTTCATGTTGTCCTGCATTTCCCTTAATTCCTTTTCTTTCTTTTTTAGCCTTTTTTCCTTTTCTTGCTCTTTAAAAAATATTTTTATTTATTTTTAGAGAGATGGGAAGGGAAGGAGAAACAGAGGGAGAGAAACATCAATGTGTGGTTGCCTTTCACAGGCCTCCTACTGGGGACCTGGCCCTCAAGCCAGGCATGTGCCCTGACTGGGAATTGAACCCAGGACCCTTTGCTTCACAGGCATTGCTCAGTCCACTGAGCTACACTAGCCAGGGCCTTTTCTTGCTCTTTTTGGAAGTTTTTTTCTACCTTGTCCTCTAGCTCACTGATTCAGTCCTCTGCTTCATCAAGCCTGATTTTTATTCCTTCTACTGTGTTCTTTAATTCAGAAATTGTATCCTTCATTTCTTCTTTGCCCTTATTGATTGTTTCTATGTCCTTTTTTATGCTAATATAGTTTGCAGTAAGTTCCTTGTACTTTCCCTGTAGTTTTTGGTAATTCACACTGAGCTCATTGAGCTTCCTTATAACCATTGTTTTGCATTCAATATCTGATAGTTGATGTGTTTCTATTTCATTTAGCATTCTTTCTGAGGATTCCTCCTTTCCTTTTTATTGGGTGTTGTTTCTTTGTCTTCCCTTTTTTTTTTGTGGGACTCTTCTTGTTTGCTTCTATTCCTTAAATTGGTCTGTTTTGACTTTCTGAGTTTTGGTGTGAACTTCTAAGGTAGGAGGCCTGTGAGATTTGGTGGTTCAGTCTCCTTGATCACCTGAACTTGATGTTCTTAGGATGTCCTTTGTAACATTTATGCTGGTTTTCTGGATGTAACTGGGTTTTGATTGTTGTTGGGTCATTTTTTTCATGGGTCCTTCCCTGCTGCTGATTGACTGAGGGTCACTCCACCCACCACATCTTGTGTGCTGTTTTTCAGGCACTGCCTGAATGAAACCACAGAGCCCAAGAAACAACCCACACTCACAAAACAACTCCCCTCCACAATCCCCTATCAACAGCAAATGGACCAGTATTAATAAGGGTGTAATGAGATTAAGACTATTATAAGAAAGAAGAGTGGATATGAGATTACCTACTGAAAGAAATGATTTTGAGAGGGTAGCGAAAGGGGCACTAATAAGAGTTGGGAGCTGGAGCAAGGGAAGGAGAGAAGGTAGAGTTTACCTCATGAATAAAGAAAGGGAATGAAGAGTGTCAGAAGGAAAGTATATAATATTAGGTTTAAACAGAAATCAAACCAGCATAAAGCAAAATAAAGTGAGAGAGAAAGAAAAAGGAAGGAAAAATATTAAATGATTAATAAAAATATAGGAGCCAAAATGGAGAGAAAGACCCACCAGAGAACTATCAACAACAAATGAGCCAAAATTAATATAGTTGGTATGGGAATAAGAAAGAAAAAAAAAACAAAGAAAAGTCCAGAGGTGTTTAGAGGAATGGAAAGTGATTTTGTAATGATAGAGGGAGAGGGAATACTAAGAGTAAGGAACAAAATTTAGACTAAGTAAGGGAAAAGTTAAAATTTGGGATGAAAAGGAAAAGGAAAAAAAGACAATAAAGAAAAATAAGAGGGCAGGATGAAAGGGAAATAGATGAAAGACAAAAGAGAAAAAGAAAAAAGGCTAAGATGACAGAATTAAAATTTGAGTTGAACAAAAGAGTAGGAGAGGGGATCAGTAAAGTTTGTTATGTAAAATACAAAATTAGTGAAGCTCTAGAGATAACCTTAAAAAAACAATGCCACAACAACTACCCTACCCACAACCAACCAGCAAAGTTTGTTAAAGGTTTACAGTGAACACGAGTATTTTAAGAGCTGAGCAAAAGGATGTGAAATGACCCTTGATGAGAGAATTCATTTTTCATGTCTGGACAGGGAAGAAATAGTAAGATTGTGGAATGGAAACTAGTTGTAGCTAGAGAGAAAACCAAATTTGAAATGAAAATATTGCAAAGAGAGAAAAAGGTAAAATGGGCTAAGAGAAGGGAGGAGCAAAATATGTGAATTGAAAAACACTATAGTATAAAATCTAGTGACTTATATACAAAGTTGATGGATAAGAAATGAATGTTATAAAGCTATGCAGGAAAGAAAACATTGCAAACCATGAAGAAGACCACAGTGGATTTTGTCTTAGTAGCCTCTTATATTTACTACTGATTTTTTCCTTTCTGGATCTGCCTCTGGTGATATCAAATGTTAACCCTGTCTGACCTTAGGCCACCTGTTCCATACTTCCAGTGATCTCCTGTCACTGACTGTCTCCTTCAACTGTTAATATGGTCACTCTGGCCCTGGCTGGTGTAGCTCAGTGGATTGAGCTCAGGCCTGCGAACCAAAGGGTCACAGTTCAATGCCCAGCCAGGGCACATGCCTGGGTTGCAGGCCAGTTCCCAGCAGGGGATGTACAGGAGGCAACCATACATTGATATTTCTCTCCTTCTCTCCTTACCTTCCCCTCTAAAGATAAATAAATAAAATCTTTAAAAAAATAGGTCACTCTGCACTCAGCAATCAGGTTTAACCACTGTAGGGTGGGCCTGAATCCCCCCTGGGTGGGAGCTGTTGTTTCTCCTGCTGCTTCTTGGAGGGGAGTGGTCTGCCTGAGCAGGATGGTTGTTGTGTATGGGGGTTGGCTCAGCACCAGATCCTGCAGCTACTTTCTTTTCTTTTAGTTGTTATTCAAGTACAGTTTTCTGTCTTTTACTCCCATCTAATTCTACCCCCCGCCAGTGCTCCCCACCTCCCTCCCATTTCCACCCCCTTAGTTTTTGTCCATTTGTCCTTTATATTTGTTCCTGTGACCTGCAGCTACTCTCTCAGTTCTCTCCCAAAAGCCTCCATTCCCAGTCTCTCCTCAAGTCTCCCTAGTCCACTCTGCCCCATCTTTTCCAGTGATCTACTGTCTCTGGCTATCTCCTTCAGTTGTTCATCTGGTCACTAGGACTCAGCAGTCAGGCTTAAGCACCAAAGGACTAGGGCAGAGACCCTAATGGAGGCAGGGTTATTGTTTCCCCTCTGGCTACTGCCCCTCAGAAGGGAGTGGTCTGCCTGAGCACAAACGCTGCTCGGTCTGGGGCATGACTCAGCATCTGGATCCCTGCAGGTACTCCCTCAGTTCTCTCTCCAAGGCTTCCATCCCCAGTCTTTCCTCAGTTGTCTCCAGCCCACTCTGCCCCTGCCTTTGCCTGAGCCCCCAGTAAGTGACAGCATCTGAAAATTTGTGCATTAGCCCTTTAAATGGCCCTTGCGTCTCCAACAGTCTGCCTCTGGCAGAGAGCAATCCTGCTGCTTTTTGCCTTTGGTTCTTACCTGGGTACTTTTTGGGCTCTGGTGTTCTAGGCTGGGAATCCTAGCTTAGGGTTCAGACCCCAATCTTCTCCCGGGGATCCAACCAGCTGCTTAATTATCCTGCCAGCACTGCCACACGTGGGCACCCAGCCAGCCCTCTCGAGTCTCTGCCACACTCCTTGCCAGACAGGTTGTGCTGAAGCTGGTCCTGTGTGTCTGAAGTTATATGGCTTCTCTCTGGCTATTGCTCAGTTGTTTGTTCTGGGTGGTTTCTCCACAATTGAGTTGTAGTTCCAGATTGGTCCTGGGAGGAGGTCAGTGTGACTTCTGTTCACTCCTCTGCCATCTTCCTTCCTTCTGTTAGTGTTTTATAGTTGTTCTCTATTGAAATTCTCCACCTTGTCATTTGATTTATCCAACAAAGTAATCACAGTTTATTTTTTTCATTTTATTTTATTTTATTTTTTAGAGAGATGAGAAGGGAGGGAGAAGGAAAGGGAGAGGGAGAGAAACATCAATGTGAGACACATCAATTGGTTGCCTCTCATACACACCCCACCCAGGGACCAAACCTGCAACCTAGGCATGTGCCCTGACTGGGAATCGAACTGGCAACCTGTCACTTTGTGGGATGATGCCCAACCAACTGAACCACATCAATCAGGGCCAAAACAATCACAATTTAAAGTGAACATTTGGATCTCTTGAGGGCCTGTATCTATTGCCTGATTTTTGTTACTGAATGCCAGACAGTGTGAATGAAATTTTTAGAGAACATTTGAAATTCTGGAAACTGTTCCCTTCCTCAGTAGAGGAATTACTTTCACTCTGGAAGGAAGTTACAGTATGAACAAATCAGCTCAGTTCATCAGAGGTTCGGAAAATCAGATTTTGACAGAGTTGTTTTTTTGCAGTCAGTGCTTACCAGGGCATAGCCCTTCAGTGGTCCCACTGAAAGCCTGTGCAGTTTCCCAGAGACCCTCCTTCTTGGCGGGCCCCATTTTTGCCTCTGTGTCCATATGATACATCCTGAAGCCCCATATGTAGGGCTCATCCCTCTGGACTTCGTTTCTTTCCAGAATTTTTTCCAAATCCTCAGTTAAGTTCTTTATTCCCCAAAATAGATGTTTTCTTGATTTTTTTCCCTGGATTTTCTAGATTTAAGTTATCAGAAAATTGGCCTGAAATAAACTACTCTGCCATTGCCAAAGGTAGAAAATGTCCTTGTAAGTATATACACTTTTTAAAAAATTACTTATTTACTCATTTTTAAAGAGAAAGAGAAAGGAAGAAAGAGAAGCATCAATTGGTTGCCTCTCACACACCCTCAGTTGGAGACCTGGCCCACAACCCAGGCATGTGCCCTGATCAGGAATCAAACTGATGACCTTTCAGTTTGTGGGACGATGCCCAACCCACTAAGACACACCAGCCAGGGTAGTATATACACTTTTGTAAACTTCCTTTTTTCCTTTTGGGATGAGGTGGATAATTATTTAGTTAATTTAAAGGTGATCTCACAAACACTAACCTCCAACTATTGCTGCACAAAGGCACTTTGGAATATACCAAGATAGCTTTAAAAGGAAGAAGGAGAAAATATACAATAAATTGGCAAGAGTGTCAAGTGCTACAAGGAAGGAAGTTCAGGTCATTCAAAATAAAAAGAAGTTGCTTTTGCATAGCAGGATCAGGGAAATGTATGGAAAAGGTTGTATTTCAATAGGAATGAGGATGAGTAAAATTTTGTTGGGTTGAGATGGTGGGGGAATGATTTTTGAAATACTTCTAACATAAATCTGTGGTCCTGGCTGGTATGGCTCTGTTGGTTAGAGTGTTGTCCTATACAGCAAAAGGCTGAGGGTTTGACTTCCGGTCCAGGTGCATACGGGAGGCAACCTATCCATGTTTGTCTCTCACATCATTGTTTCTGTTTCTCTCTCTCCCCCCCTCTCTCTGTGTCTCTCTTTCTATAAAAGCAATGAAAAAACTCCTCAGGTGAGGATATTTAATTCCATAGTCATCACCTCCAGACAAGACTTCTGTTCAAAGTATTCTTTAGCAACAGAACACTTTTTCAAAAGAGTTCTCATTTAAGGAATTAATGTAAAACATGTATTGATAAAATCAAAGTGTTTCAGATTGAACCGAGGGTGAGGCCTCACAACTGCACCCACTTAGTCACTTCTATACCCAGGAAGTCCCCCAAAGACCTCTATGGCACCACAGGGCTCCACAAAACCAAGATGGAAGCCCAATGCTCTGGACAACAAGGAGTCATGGAAAACTCCTAGATTGTTGTCATGCCCAGGGTCTCAGCAGGGAGCTGGTTCAGATGAGCCAAAGAATTCTAGAATCAGAATGGTAAAGAGGGCTTGACCGTCTAGAACCTGACTGGCGGGAGAATATTCTCTGTCACTTTAGTAGAAATAATTGTCTCTTTTATTAATGGCCCCTAAATTATTTTAGGGAAATAATATGACCTTATCAGGGAAAAAAGAGTAGACTTTCAATCAATTCATTCTACTAATAGTGCTGCAGGTCCACTGGTCATGACTCACTGGGTATGAGCAGTTACTTACAACAAGCTTCACATCAGGTCGAACTTCACATAAGGTTTTGGTTTCCATGAACAGACATAAATACCCATGTAGGCAAACAGGCTGGCATTGCAGTGGACCCCAGCCCACTGTGAGGGCCTAACCGCACCTCTCTCCCAGTGCCCTCCTCCAGAGAACACTTATCTGGACCCTGGCCTTCCAATAAGCCCTGAACTTTCCTGCCCACCACCTTCTTCTTCTCTGAGGGTCCCTGTTCTCCCAGCTCTTCCCTCTCCAGTCCAGTTCATCCTTCAAGCTTCCCAGGAAGTCTCAGTCTCTGCAGAACTCTCTCCTCTTGTCTCCTGCAGACAGAGGGCCATGCCCATCCTTTAGGACTGGCCCCATGTGGCTTTGTGTGATCGTGGACAAGAACCATGCCCTCCACAAGGCATCAACTTGTTCATCTACCTCAGTAGTTCTTCGCCCAGGCTACACCTTAAAACCTGCAAGGGACTTTTTAAAAGGTAGATGCCCTACCTTACCTTAGAGACCTGGACATTAACGTTTTTTAAAAGCTTCCCAGATGAATCTAATACAAAGTCAGAGTTTATAATCACTGATTTAGAAGATCTTATTCAACCCCCACAAAGACCGTAAGTCCAGTGTTTGGTAAAGGTAGCTGTCTGGATCACAAACCCCTGTGGACAGGGATGGAAAATTGACTGCTTTCTCTGGTCCACTGTCAGGGGCCTGTAACAGGTGACAGGAACTCTCTGTGCCTAGGTGCCTCCCAGTGCACATGTCGGGGCCTCAACAGGGTCTTTCAGAAGTCGGATGGGTCCTGCATCTGCCAGGCAGGACATAAAACCTACAATAAAAGAGGCCTGGAGAGTGACGAGAGCAACAGCAACGAGGACTGCCAGCCCCAGGTACCGGCCACTCTGCAGCCATGGGGAAAAGGCCTGAGTGGAGAGAGAACAGGTAGCATGTGTGGAGTCCTCTGCTTGCCAGGCACTTTTCATGGGCTGTTTGGTTAATGTTTGGTCCTTTGGGCTGAGAGTCACATCCTGACAGGACACACACCCTTCCTTACAGAGCCAGTCTAGGTATTGTGCAGGAAGGTGGAGTGATTAGGTCATTCCCCATCCCCTGCTGTGTGCAAGTCTCCTGTTTGAATCAAGAGCGTTTTGTGGAAGCTTACAGCAGTCAGGGTGGTTCTGGGGGCCACAGAGTGAACACCAATGGGCAGATGATACACCTGGAGCACTGTAAAACCAAGAGCTAGAGCACAGCATCTGTCCCTGGGCACGCAGCCCTGGTAACAACAAGATCCAAGTCCCCGTCGTGGTCAGCTCTGCAGGCTCTGCATCCGATTTCTTTTAAAAATATAGCAATGTCTTTAGAGGGAGCCATTTCATCCAGCCAGTCATGTGGGACAGAAAGCCCTGACACACTGGTCTTTCTGACCTCTGCAATGTCCTGCCCTTACAATCTTCAGAACGTCTCACCCTCACCTCCTCCAGGAAGCCTTCCCTGACTAGCCCCCCACTTCACTCCAGCTGGTCCTTCCTCACTTCCTAGGAAGTGAGCATCGCTGTTGTGCGTGGATCTGGGTCTAGGCTCCCTGGACCTAGACCTCCCAATTATCTCCCCAAGGCAGCAGACTTGTCTTCTGTTACTTGTGTGTAATAATGCCTAACCGTAGTCTTAGCATATTAACTAGCTGTCTTCTCAGAGGAGCCAGGCTCCCCAGATGCCCTGCCTTTGTCTCTGGAACATTCTCTGAAGCCGAGAGAGCCCCCACTCCGTCCTCTCTGACGTGTCTTGCAGGTTGCTGAGCGCTGCTCCCCTGGGGACGTTCGCCTGGCTGCTACCGGCGAGTGTGTGTCCCCCCAGCAGCACGACTGCTCCTCCTTCTGCCACCTGGTGGGCGGGGAGCTCAGCGCAGACCTGGGCATGTGAGTGACAGAGAACTGCTGGGACCAGAACGGAGTCACCATCCCCAGACAGGTCCTGGCCATCCTCAGAGGCCCATCTAGAGGGTGTTGGTGGGACCCCGCCCTGAGGGGAGCCCACGCTGAGTGCAGGGTCCTTCTGGAAGTTGCCGATGGCAGCATTCCCAGGAGGGGAGCCAAGGCACACCAGCTGGGGGTGGGGACAGCAGCCAGGGC
>PVKM010032944.1:0-16179 GCA_004027735.1 Carollia perspicillata
TTTTAATTAACAATACATATTTAGTACCTCTCAACACATATCTAGATCTATTAGCATAAGCATTTTTGAATATGCAAAGGGTGTATATTCAAAAGGATTACATATGACATTCTGCAACATTACTTAACGTGTCAATCTACTGGCAAAAGTTCAGCATGCATACATCTTTTCAAGTCCACACCTAAGTAAAATAAAATGTGATAAGTAAATGAAAATGAGAAAAGGGACAGTACATCCATGCAGGTGGCAAGTGGCTGGCAAAGACAACTGAACCGGACCCCAGACAACTTTCTCAGACCACGTTCCAAACCCAGCTTCTGGGCCTGCTGGCTTCAGACCTTGGCCATGCTGTAACATCTCTACTCCTCAGTTTCTTCATTCGTAGCATAGGAGTACCAGCGACACTTTGTGGGCTACGAGGAGGGTCCAATAACTGAGGATCACACTTCATGTAGTGTCTGGTACATAGGAAGGGCCCAAATGATAGCTGTCATTGTATTTATTCCCATTACTTTATCGTCTAGTTGTTTTCCTTTCCCCTGGAGGACAAAGGCCGAATCAATGGAGACAAGAATAGGCGGTGCTTTTGCAACAGAGATGCACGCACGTCTGTTTCTCCCTAAAATGGACCTAGGGAGCAGGTCTCACCTCCCTCCTGCTCTCCAGGTTGAGACAGGGTCCCTATGGAAGGCACAGAGAAGATGCTCAATAATGCGAAGTGGGCCTTTGTGTAGGAGGAGAAAAAAGAGCCCCATTTTCCAAGCTGAAGTAGGCAAAGGACTAGGAGATCACATGCTGCTTTCAGCAAAGCCAAAACTGGTTACTAAGACACTGGGTCCTGTGGAGGTCGCAGGTTCGCCGGTGCTCCAAGAGGGGGCCTTGGAGGTAACTGGGTTCCTGTCTCCACCCCTGGTCTAAGGCTTTGTGGACGGCGCCCAGCCTGGGACTCCAAGGCCCGCTCCTGGCTTCGCTGTGAAGAACGCTTGCAGCCTTGGACAAGTCGCTCAACTTGCCTGATTTTCAGAGAAAAGCTCTGGACCAGGTTATCTTCAGGGCCCTTTCTAGTATTCTAAAATTCTACACATTATTGAGGGAACTTCGCTTTTCAACTTTACTGTACCTACCAGGCTACGAAAACAAAACAAAACATAGAACCAGAAGGGGACCAAGTGGCCCTTTTGATCCTCACAGCCAGCTCTGTCCACCGCACTGTTTTTTTAGCACACTAGGTTAAATATTATAGATTGAGTCAACTTCAATTAGTAGCATAGAACAACTAAAATTTCACTACTAACTCATGCTCTATTTCCAAACATCCACTTGTAAAATTTCCAACTTAGACAATCAATTGCTTTACTCCTTAAAAAAACCAAAAATGCAGAATCAAGTGAGATGCCCCAAAGACAGCTGCCATAGGGCAACCTGCTTCCATGGGGGAACCAGGCAGACACAGCCTTAAAGTGTTACAAAGAGCTGCCCTCAAGTGGCTTCAGCTGCTGAGAACTGTTGGGGACCACCTGGGGCGGTCACGGAATCTGACTTCAGAAGCAGACAGGGCTGTGATGAGTTAAGAGGAGAAAGCACTGGCAGCTTGAAGGGGCTGATCCCGGGGCCCGGCTGCTAGACCAAAGAGGACTTGAGTACATGCAGGCTACTGTGCAGAGAAACACCCAGCTGCCTAGCTAGGTCCACCCAATAGACCTGGCCCAGCATAGGTCAGGCGGGTACCTGGGTGTCTGGGGAGCAGTGGTGAGCACTGTGCGGGGCTCTCCAAGGGAGAGGGGGCACAGAAGGAGATGCCAGCACTGGCCTCACAGCACTACATCATGGCACAGGCCAGTAAGCAAACACCCCCTCAGCACCCATGCCTGTCCCCAGGGCATACACAGGGCTATGCAACAGAGAAAGCGAGTACTTGAGACATATGGATAGAGTCTAAATAGGAGAGTATGCCATATGGGGAAATGCAGTCACAAACTACACTGGGACGGAGATTTTACTTTAATTGCTCGGCATTCTGAGTTCATGTTTCTTTATTTTAAAACTGAAGGCTCTGCATGTGTAACTTTTTCATCAGAAAAGGGTGTGTTCTATGCTCTTTAAGAAACAGAAGTAAATTACAATTTTAATAAGAAGCACCAAGATGCCAGTTGTTGGGAAACGTATTACCTGATGTTCTTGTCCTTCCTCAGGAAAAAGGCGGGCCACTTGGCCCAGAGAACGGCGACTTGGCTTCCTTTGCCCATGTAAGACTGCACACCGCCTTCCCTTCCCTTTACAGAGGCACAGAGCCTCACCATTCCCCAGTCTCTCCTGGCTCTCCTCCCATTAGTATTCTTCTTAACAATCTGTCTCTGTGTTCTAATTATCCTCCTGCTAATCTGTTGTTAGCTGTTTTACACTTTTGTTCTAAAACTTAAAAACTTGTAGTATATGAAAACAAATCCCAGTTTATTTTAGGTGGCTGGCATCATAATTACTGCAAAAGTTTCCATATTATGTAAGCAATACATCTGGCAGGTCATTCCTCCTGTGAACAATCTCACAACACAGAATTCTAAAGAATCTAAATTATGACACCTGACGTGTAATTGACGTTCATGCGATGGCAGATTACACAGCACAGTGAAAAGGTACCTATGATGTATTAAATGCGACTCTGAGAACCCAGAGTCCCTGTCTTAATGTTAAGAGATGGTAATTTAAGTCGAAAGTTTAAAATCAGATTGAGATCAAGTCACGAAGCTTTGCTTTGTCCTGCAAGCTACAGAACTGCAGCGTGGTCTATGAGAACTATGATTAATAGCCACACAGTGTTCTTTAATCCAACGTTAAATTCTCGTTTAATTTGTATAAGGAAATACAGTTTTTAAGTTTACTGTTATAAAAACACCCTAACAAAGGTCAGAAATTGTGAAGGTCCTTTTCGATACTTGTTAGGCAAAAATGAGTAAGTAAGTAAATCAAATCAAATTGCGATATCTTAATCTTCTCACATGTTACATACAAACTTTTCATGGGGAATGGTTCAGCCTTGCATTCTTTTTTTTTTTTTAAAGACTTTACTTATTTATTTTTAGACAGAAGGTAAGGGAGGGAGAGAGAGAGAGGGAAGGAAACAGCAGTGTGTGGTTGCCTCCAGTTTACACCTTCTGGGCACCTGGCCTGCAACCCAGGCACACGCCCTGACTGGGAGTCGAACTGGCAACGCTTTGGTTCGCAGGCCTGAGCTCAATCCACTGAGCCACACCAGTCAGGGCTGGCCCTGCATTCTTTATTGAAATGAAGAACTGGTTGCTTAGAGAGTGACTCAGTTTAGGAAATTTGTTTAAGTGACATGCAGAAAGATTAGTCGTAATTTTCTATTTTTGAAGAACGTTCAACTGGGAAAACAAACTACTTCAAAGACAGATGCACCCCAAAAGAATCAGCATCTCCTCTTACATGGTTTATAAAATACACAAAACATGTGAACATCTGATGTGCCAGAAAGCAATGCAAGCTTGCTCATCAAAACTCCTTTCTAGCACATGTTGAGATCAGGCAAGAGCTTGATATTTTCTGGACTAACTGCCCTGTGACATCTAGTATTGATAACAGCCAGATGTCACCCACCCATGTAATGTGATTTTGTATGTGTGCGTATAAATACTGGGTAAACAGACACAAATGCTTATAGACACAGTGAGTATTTCTGGGTGATGAGATCACAGGTGATTTTTTTCCTCCCAATTTTTAAATGAGTATGCCTGTCAAAATGAAGGCTGTATAAAATCCAGGCTTTCCAGAGATGATTGTTCCGAGGAACAGCTGTGGGCAAAAACCTGTGCCATACAAAGAAGACCTGAGTGACAAAGATGGCTGAAACACTGAGCTTGTAGCAGCCACGGCACATGTTTGGTGCTCACAAAAGCGATGCTTATGTAAATGTATAAGAAAGAAGACATGTGCCCGGGACATTCAGCTTCAGAGTGATGTTGATTAATGGCACCTGCTCACCTCAACATGCAGGAATCAGGCAAAGGGATTCATTAGTGACTCCCTTGAGGCCACGGAGCAAGCAATGCTCACTGAAGGAGCTGGCCCCTAGTATTCAAGGGGCCACAGGAAGGATGGAAATCACAACAGCTGTGCCAGGGAGTGACTGAATTCACCAATAACCATGCCAAGCATCGATCATCCTACCCCCACTCCGAATCCCTAATTCTTGAAGCAATCAATCCCTGTAAAGGTTGAAGTCAGAAGGGACCTGCTCTGAATTTCTATCCCATCACATACTGTGTGTTTTTGGGCACACCACTTATTTCTGAGCCTCAATTTTTTTCATGTGAAAAATGATTAGGCACTGGCTGGAGTGGCTCAGTGGACTGAATGCTGGCCTGTGAACCAAAGGGTGGTTGGTTTGATTCCCAGTCAGGGCACATGCCTGGGTTGCAGGCCAGGTCCCCAGTAGAGGGTGTGAGAGAGGCAACCACACATTGATGTTTCTCTTCCCTCCTTCCCCTCTCTCTAAAAATAAAATCTTCAAAAAAAGATTATGTTCCTCTCAGGGTTATTGTGAAGATTAAACAAAAATGTAATAGGCACCCAGAACAGTATCTGGCACAAGTGAGGCACTCAAAGAGAAATCGTTATTATTGTTCACTCTGGAAAAACATACATAAAATTAGTTTGGAAGTCTCGATTTGAATTTTTTTGCGGCACTAACTTTTGTTTGGCTTTGGGGTGTGGGGTGACACACCTCCCTGCAGGGAATGCTGGCTGGGGGAGCCTGGGGGCCCCCTGCCAGGGGAGGGCTATGGTGGCCGCTCTCAACAGGGAACTGAAGGCCGGTACCTCCTCAGCACAAAGCCTGAGAGCTTGGCTGTGGTACTGATGTTAACAAGATGCTTCAGAAAAGTAAGGTCTCCAGCGTAGGCCCTAGAGAAACTTATTCGTATCAAAGTCCAAAAACCTAAGTCACTTAAAAATAGGAAGTACATTATGACAAAAATCTAAATGTTATGTCTCCCAAAGTTGGGACTCATGAACACTTTCACTGAGGTCCTGCCATCACCTCAAACTCAAGTGGGTCTGTCCTCAGGGCCGGGTTCTCCTCCTGCTTCTCTGATTCTCCCAGTCATTCTGCTGGTCATTTGTCACACTCAAAGCCCTGAGTCAGTCACTTACGACGGATGCTCCTGGTTGTTCATATCCAGCCAACACTGACCCTGGGTTTTCCTTCAACATTCTTTGGATCTGTCACCCTCCCTTCCCACGCTGAGCTCAGGACTTCCACGTCGCCCCCGAGTCGCACCTAGCTCTTGTCCAAAGCCTCCTGCTGACTGACTGGTTCCCTGCAGTCCCCTCCTGACACCCAGGATCAAGAAGCCTTCTATCCACCACGTGGGAAACCTTTGGGGGAGGGTTCCATTTTCCAATGCCACCGGGCCTGCCCCAACCACTCAGGACTCCCAGTGGCCTCCTTCACTCTGGTCAGCTGGCTCAGTGTCCTTCAACAGGTCCATGGCTGTCAGCTTCTGTCTCCATCCGTGTCCTCCCTCCCTCAATGAAAGCCCCAGATCCTCTTACAAGTCTCAGCTCAGTCCCAGTATCCTGTACATGACTGACGACATGCAATGTTCAACAATTTCATGAGACAAGGAATCACTTACCCTCTTTTAAAGATGATGCAGTTGAGCCCTGGCTGGTACAGCTCAGTGGATTGAACATGGGCTGTGAACCAAAGGGTTGCCAGTTTGATTCCCAGTCAGGGCACGTGCCTGGGTTTCAGGCCAGGTCCCCAGTAGGGGCCACATGGGAGGCAACCACACACTGATATTTCTCTCTCTCTTTCTCCCTCCCTTCCCCTCTAAAAATAAATAAAATCTTTAAAAAACAAAAAGATTCTCTCTTAAAAAAAATAAAGATGATGCAGTTGAGGCTTAGCTTTCAATAGTCAGTCGAAAGCCACTCAACTAGTAAGTGGCGAAGCCTGGCCACCTGCCCCCACCAACCTTTACACACGCTGCTTCCTGAAGGACAGGGGGGAAGCCTGAATTGCACAATCCAGCCCCCGTTTCCAGGGGAACAGACAGGGAGCACTGTGCCACTGTTGGACCACAGTTCAAATGAGGAATGCTTATTTGTAACTTCCACTTTCCCAGTTACATCACAAGCTTCAGAAAGCCAGGGGCTGAACCTTATGCTTTCTTCATACCCTGCCAGGTGCAGTGATGTCTGGCCAGCTCCCTCTTCTGATCTGAACATACCCTGTTACAAAGTGCTGATCTGCACGTAATGTTTGCATCCCTATTTCCACGTCTTTGGTTACTTTCAAAGCTCACTCAGCAGGGAATGAAGTGGCTTAGAAGGGATTTCCAAGGAAGGGGCAAGAGTGAGGAAGGGACAACTGAAATCCAGACGCGGCTCCCACGGTCACAGGCTGTGCCACTCACTACCCACATTTCATTCACGATGAATCACATGGCCAGGTTCAGGCCTGCTTAGGACATTTGCAATCACGGCAAAGACTCACAATGCCACAGCGTCTAAATGGAAATTCCCCCACATCCTGTACCACCACAGAGGCTGCGAGCCCAGGGGATCGTTTCTGACCATCGCTCTCCCTATCTGTTACAGCAGAAAAGCATATATCGAATGGACTCAGAACTGTCTGGGCTGATCCAGAAAGAGGCAGGCACTTCCTTACAGGGAAGCTGGTGATATGGAGAGAACCTGCTGGTTACAGAAAGTTCTGGATCAAGTATGCTGGGGGGAACCACTTTGGTGAAGAATCAGTTGGACATGTTTATCCTGGTGTTAATATCATGTTTCAGGTCCAAACTCAGCAGGTTCAGTGATACTTGCTCATCTCTAAAAGCCTTATGCCAAAGGCGGGGCACTCTGACATTGCCAAGTTACGCTTCCTCTGCTCCAAGCCAACTTTATACCCTGGGGTGGTCTCCAAACCATTCTTGTACCTGTCCATCTGCTTCAATGTACAGAACAGCTTCAAGAATGTTATTTTCCCTGAGCCACTTGAGGGCAAGCTACTAACGTGATGTCCTATCATTTGAATACTTTGTTTTTCCACAAACAACATCATCCTTCAGAACCACAATACAACTATCAAAATCAGGCAATAAATATTGATGCATTATTACCGTTTAATTCTGGGACCCTACTCAAGTTTTGCTAATAAGTTTTTCACTCTAAAATAAGAACTGGTTGTCACTAAAATTTCCTCTAACGTTCTTAAGTGCCCCTCTCTGCCACAGAGTCCTAGCAAATGCCCAACCACTAAATCCAGATATTCAACTTGCTATAGTAAAAGAAAGTCAAGTTTGAGTTGAAGTGCCATCTCTGTTGCATACCTATGACTAGCAGTGCATTCTTGGAGAAGTCACTTAGCCACTCCCAAGTCAATCTTAGCATGGACATGCCTCCGAGAACCTTGTGAATTTCACCCGCAGGAACCACCCCCTCCTTGTAAAGAAACATTAGCTCAAACCAGTGCAAGGGCTATTCAACACACACGGCACTGGGAGTCCCTTCTGGCAGCTCCACTCTGCTCCTGGGTCTGGCGTAGAATCACGGAGGTGGGAGTCCTAATCACTGCCGGGTTTCTAACTGGCCTTAGGTATGGTCACTCTGGGACAAATGCTCAAGGAGCAAACCGTGTGGCAGTTCACTTTGGGGTCCAGACGCCTAAGGAAGCGGTTAGCAATGGGCAGGTGTGCCTTGGATCAGAGGTTAGAGATGGAACCGCATCGTTTTACGTAACCCAAGTCAGCACCTGGACTTAGCCATTGAGAAGAGTCAACCTTTGGAGTTTTGGTGGTTTTTCCACTGTTAGGAAGTGGTAACAGACACTGTTCTTTAGTAGCCCGAAGCAAAATCTTTAAAAAATACCTCCCTGGGAGCAGCTTCCTTGCATCTAAATGTTTAGCACATCCCTTTACCACATCTAACTCCAGTGATTTCATAACTCGGGCCGCTGTATCCAGGCCAGACTGTGGCCCAGGAACGCTCCTCAGCTGGGCTGCAGGGTTGTGCCGTCAGAGCCCTTCGAAACGCCAACTGGGAGCTGCCGGCAGCAGTGGCTCTTAACAACTGCTCCTTGTAATCTGTGGCGAAGTCTCTTCGGCTACTCGTGACCATAAGATGCATATGAGAAGGGATATAAATGTTTTGCCCAAGAGCAATTAAGAGCTCATAGTATTTTATCCAATTATAAATTATTAAAGGAAAAGAAGGAACGGTCATCCTTTCCTAGCAGGTTTTTTTCGTGAAGGGCACTACTTTCTCATAGTCACTCTAATCAAGCACTACATGTGATTACATTAATGTGCTGCCAGTATCAACATACAAGATGCGTAGAAGAACAGAGAGAACTTGACAGAGTTACTGTTATCTGCAATTAGGAATATACGTGCCTTTATCACACTGTGACTTTGCTAAGGAGTCTGGTGCTGTTTTTCCAAACCAGGCATCTGCCAGGGAATTTTATCGTGGGTTTAGGAGTCGAGGTAGATTTCCCCCGCAGAACAAATTACAAGTGTGGATGACACTGCGAGTAGCTACTAAAAGCTCAACATGTACAGTGTAGTTTTTGATGTTGTTTTCACTCCTTCTAATGCACAGCAGAGATAAATGCTGATTGTGTAATCGATCTAAAACATACTACAATTCTGACAGCGCACTGGTGACAGTAATATAAACAGGAAGCCATGACCACTTTAGCACCAATCCTTTTTTGGCAACGGAGAACTCGGGGAGGCAGGGGAGGTTCAGAAAGTCTTCTCGCTTTCCTTCTTGAGAAGGATGTCCTGTCAAGTCTGGCTGTAGAGACTAAGAAGCCTCTCCACCTTAGTGATTCCTGTCAGGGGGCCTCCCTTCTCTTTGATATTGCTCAAGAGGGCAATGAAAACTCATGCTGAGTAACAAGGTTTCCCTGTCCAACCAAAGCAGGGCTTTGGGGGAGCATGATAGATACATTGAAACAAAAAGACATACATACAACAAAGGGGGCACCACTATGTGGTGATGGAAACACTGACTTTCAGACTATGACTATCAACGTCTACTAACAGATATGGATGTTCAAAGTATGATTATACATGTATTTTTATTTGTACAGTGCTCAGTACAGTTTCCAAGACAGTGTGTGCCTGAGTGGGGACTGAGCCTGGAGGAGGGCGGTCACTCTCCAGGGGCGCATTTCACTTCGCACAGCACTCGAGGGCATGTGAGAGCCAAGGGGAGAAAGCAAAGAAAAGCAAACTCTGATTCTATTTAAGGAAGAGCTTTCTAACAATCTGTGTTCTCCAAAAATGGAACTGGCTGACTTAGGAGTCGAAGTGTTCCAGCAGGGCGGGGTGGCCATCTGGCAGGGGCGGGGCAGGGGCCCAGCGCCCAGCACGAAGACCAGTGAGCCAGCCTCCTGTTCTGAGCGCCCTCCGCACCCGAGCACACTGACCTGGTCACCACTCTGATCACAGCTGCTGGGAAAACTAAACACTGGGCGAAAGATGTGGTTAACTGTTTCAATTTGCAGCTCTGTCTCCTCTCCTTCTAAATAAAGAAGTTTTAAAAAAAGACGAGGTATTCAAGAAAATTTCTAGATTAAATTAGAGTGCTTGCTTTGCCTCATTTTATTTCCCAATGTTTCACTCATTTGGTTTCTGGACATTTCATTCTTTATTAGAATCTTGAGAATATATATATTTTAAAATGAACAGAAGACAAGACTAGTCAACACTGGTTAGTAGCTCAAAAAAAGGCACTTTGTGGGTGAAAAGCTGAAATTGGAAAACATACATAAAATTATGCCCAGGCACTCAACATATTTGCCTGTTCATGCTACCTACATTTCTTTACCACGGTTAACTAAGAGTTATAAGCATAGGACAACAATATTTCCTTCCAGTGACCACCTTGGAAAACAAGACTGTCAATTTAGTGGAAAAAGAATCAGACTGTTCGTGAAAAATGAATTTCTACATCAGGCTCAGAATCTCTGATAGCAGGTGAGCAGGTGTGATTCATACACAGGCCTGGGTTTCACTTCTCTCTCCAAATCATGGGCATAACCTAATCCATAACACAAAAATACTGCCCAGTTAATGAAGACTTTAAATGCTTTTGAAGAGTTAGTAGACTTTTCAAGACTGTATGAGATGAAAGATATTCTGCAACACCCACTACATTCAGTGTATAATTTTCTTTTCAGTTTTTCCACCTGTCACTTTCTTCTCAAATGAAAAAAAAATTCTCTTGTTAGAAATAAAGAGGAAAAACTCAAGTAAATATAACACGGGTAATAATACTGACTTTAATATTAATATGCAATAGCAAACTCTTAAGTGATAACCCACCATCTCATATACAACAACATGATGCTCACATAAGGAGGCCACAATAACTTTTTTTTAAATAGGAGGTCAGAAAGTCCCTCAAAGTTATTTTCTCACATAATCTGAAGCAACTACTGCAAGTCAGTCTGATATGCATACAAAATATAAAGGGAAGGTTGGCCACCACTAACCTCAGGTGATTCAAGGTGGTCCTTCCCATCTCCCAAAAGTAGAGAAGAGAAAGGCATGTGGGAGGAAAACGGGACATGAGCCAACAGAGCTGAGCACCCCGCAGTCCCCACCCGAGTGACCCAAGATGGCCTCGGGCATCTCACTGGGGCTGGCCCAGTTGTCAGTGTAGCTGACACTATCCAGGACTGCTGGCATGAAATTTCCTGGGTTCAAAGAAATTCTCACTGTCTCCTTTTGTATGCATAAAGGCCAGAGGGACAGGATTTTGTAAGAGAAAAGATTTGATGGGATGACACAGGCAGAGCTGTTGATATTTTTGGAGGTGGTAATTCCACTGCAGGATCCTCCAGAATGTCGGTGTCAGGAGAGAGGAACAGGTGCAGGGGCCCAAGACACATGGCGGCGTCAACCTGCATAAGACTCCAAACTTGAGAATCTCCAGGAGATGACAAACACGACATGTCTCCATCTTGGTGTTTTAGTTTTTGGAGATTAAAAAACAAGGCAACTAGAAAAATGTCAGGATTTAAAATAGAACCTTAAAAACACACACACACAAAACATGAACTAAAAAGATGAACACTCTCTCCTCAAAAACAGACAACCACGGCTCCTCCCTCTCCTTAATGGGAAGTAGCTCAGCTCGAACCCGGGTCCTAATGCTGCAAACACTCACCTAGCGTGTCCTTCAGGTTCTTCACCAGGGAGCCCTTCTTCAGGCTGTTCTTCCTTTCCACGTAGTTGGACGGCACGTAGCCCGTCCTGTTGGCGGCGTTCCGCACCCGCCACCACGTCTTGGAGTCGTCCAGCAGCCACAGACGCTCGTTCTTCTTGATGTCCAGCTCCTGGTCCTGTTGGGCAGTGTAGTCCCACTTTGCTATAACAATGACTTCTTCTGTCATCTTTCATGGAGTCCTTCTGCCGGCAAAACATGTGGAGACGCCCATTAGAGAACCACCGAACACTTCGCCCTTTGCATCAACTTGAAAAATTACGCAATCGACAGCTTTCTCTACAATTTGGCAGTCAGTTTTCTCCTGCATCTTGAAATACTCAATCTTAACGTGACCCTCTTTCAATGAGCTTTAGTATTTTGTTCAGAAATAAGTCTTAATTCTGTGCACTGCGAATTCTGCATGCTCTGCCAAAGACGAAAATAAACTTTCAGAAAACTCTAGGCAATATCATAAATAAATGTTTTCATCTAATTAATCCAGATCCTCATAGCTTATATATTTACATCCACTTTCTTAGTATGTGCTGAATTTTATGAACATATTTAGTAATTAAAAAAACACCTAGACTTTTCCTATAAATTAAAATGAGAATAAATGTGTTATTAATACAATGTGGTATCCTACACTGTATCCTACTAAAACAGATAAGGGAAATGAGCTAAACACTGGTGAAATCCAAGTCAAGTCTACTTAATGGTAATGTACCAATGTTAATCTCTTGGTTTTGACGAATGTGCCAGCGTTATACAAAATGTCAACGCTAGGGGAAACCGAGTGAAGGGTATACAGGAATATTTTGTATTACCTTTGCAACTTTTCTATAAATATAAGATTATTCTTGAAATCTACTCATAGATGTTTATAGCAGCTTTATTCATAATTGCCAAAATTTGGAAGCAATCAAGGTGTCTTTTGGCAGAATGGGTAAATAAACTGTGGTACATCCAGATAACGGAATATTACAGAGTAATAAAAAAAAACTATCAAGCCATGAAAACAGATGGAGAAACCTTCAATGTGTATTATCAAGTGAAGGAAACCAATCTGATTCTCACAAAGACTCTTTGACCAAAGGTCAGTCAGGCCCCTCTGAATCCTCTTCCTAAACGAGGCCTCGACTTTTGTACTTCCGTTTCCAACTCTGCATTGCTCAATTTTAACAAGAATCATGCTAAGTTGGTTCAGACAGAATCCTCCACCCTAACCCAGATGAAGCCTGACCACCATGGTCTGCCTTTAGGAAGAATACTGTTAGGGCAGTTTAGCCAGAATACCCCCTTTAATGTTTACTGTTGGGAACTTTCCATTCATCTGCCCCCTGCCTGCTTCTTGGCTGTACACTTCCACTCTTCCTACTTGTGTCTGGAGTTGAGCCCAATCTCTCTCCTCTACCGCCAAACTCCCATGTAGCAGTGCGCTGAATAATCTGCCCAAGGGTTATTTAATATGTGCCACGACTAATTTTTTCTTTAACAATTCCAACAACAGATATTTTTGAAAAGGCAAAACCACGAAGACATTAAAAGACCTCCGGTTTCCAAGGGTGTGTGTTGCGGGGAAGGATGAACAGGCAGAGCACAGGAATTTGGGGGCAGTGAAAATATTCAGCATGGCATTTTAATAGTGGATACCTGTCATCACACACTGGTCAAGATCCACAAAATGTACACCACTAAGAGTGAAACCGTAATAATACAACTGTTCCAAAATAAAAAGTTGGCTGCCCTGGCCGAGCGGCTCAGTTGGCTGGAGTGTCATCCTGTACACCAAAGATGCGGGTTCAGTCCCTGGTTGGGGTACGTGCGGGAGGCAACCAATCGATGTTTCTCACATTAGTGTCTGTCTCCATCTCTGTCTCTGTCTTTTTCCCTCCTCCCTCTCTCTATAAAATCAATAAACATATCCTCAGATGAGGATTAAAAATTTTTTTTATTAACATCAACAGATAAATACAGCATGTTATATATCCAGGGAAGGTATACCTGAATGACTAATATGAATGTAACTGTCAAGTATTTCAGCAGCTCCATACTTCTTGGGTAAAATATGGGCCAGTATTTTTTCACCAAGAAAATTCAATATTTAGTCCTTCAATTGATTGGAAGTTTCTTCAAAACCAGAAAGAAAGGCACAGTAGAAAGACCACTGACTATAAAACCCCTTCCCCTCTGAAACAAAGGAGTTCTCATTATTCCACAGGGATGACTTCAGGATTACAGAAGCAACCTACGCAATGCACACTGCTGCCATGTAGGCGTAAATACCATTTTTAAATAGCATAACACTTTTCTGCTAGATGCTGGAGAAGTTTATAAATAATGCATGTCCTCCTCTTTTATAAAGTAAGCTCAAAATTTAGAGATAACAAACCTTTGGGAAGGTGGCAATGTTTAATAAAGTTTATGTATAATGTATACGACAACCAACAGGATAGATAGAGTTTACACAAAGCTCATCTCCTAAAGGTAGACAGGTTTGTAATCTACTTTCAGAAAATGTCAGTCCACACCACGTGCCTCTCTAGCCTGACCTAACTTCCTGTAAGGTTAGATTTCCAAAGTCATAAAGGTAGGGTTTTTTTTTTCTTTTTTTAAAAATAATAATGAGAACAGTAATAGGAATGGGACTCAAAGAATATCCCATTAGAATCCCAGGTTTGTTTCTTAATTCTACAATTTTCAAAAGAGTTTCTAACAAGGACAGCACATCACTTAAGACCAATCAAAGCAATTTATTAATTTTCTGTGTGGCTTTAGGTAAGGAGCTTGCCAGGCATGGTGTATTTCAATGCACACTGAACATCCCATGGGAACTTAAAAAATACCAGTGTCTGGGCTCTCCCATAGATCAACTACTGTATTTTTTGGACCATAAGACGCACCTAGGTTTTAGAGAAGGAAAATAGGGAAAAAATTTTTGAAGCAAAAAATGTGGTAAAATATTTAATAACATAAATAACATAATATTTCACCAATGTAAATGTAAACAGAACTCAACAGCAGCATTAACAACCATTATTCCTCCCAAATGGGGTGCATCTTATGGTCCAAAAATATGGGTATATCAGATTCTCTGGGACTGGGGCCTGAGCTTCATATTTTTACAGCCTGTGACTCTGACAGACCTTAGAGGGGAAAAAACCGAGAGGGGCCTGAGTCACCAAATGGCCCCCGCAGGCTGCATTCCTGGTCACTAGACCTGTGGCCTGTGATGGAAACTCAAATGTTCAGTTTAGGAAAGTAAATGGTGAGTGTATGGTGGGTACTTGACACACATGAGCTCATTTAATCAACACAACACTCTCTTTCAGGGAGGGAGGTTACCTCCCTGAAAGGTGCCCTGAAGGGTAAAGGGAGGTTACCCTTTAGGAGACTGAGGATCACAGAGACTCAGTGACTTGTTAAAGGACAGAGTCAGTGTATCAGCTCAGGTCTGCTGACTCCCAAATCTGTGCTCATGTGCTCACTCTGGGGGTGGGTGGGTGGTTAGGTGAGGGTCTAATGTGTGGTCTGTGTTTTGATGGACATATTCCAACCCAGGAAATCTATGATTCTAGGACAGGTGAAAATAAAGAGTTCCTATGTGCCTAGGAAAGGCCTGGTTGCTCCTTAGCCATAGCAATGTTTAAACCCTATTCTAATGGATTTATGACAGCTTCCCATCAATTGAAAGCTTCAAGGGGCCAGCCAATCAACAACTGCCTCCCGCCAGAGAAGTTGGCCAATCAACAAGTGCTTCACCCCAGCACTGCAGAAGGCTAGCAATCAACAACTACCTCACCCCAGTGAAATCCACCAAACGAAAACCGTCTCACTCCCGAGCTCTGACTGTCAGCCATCAACAGCAAGCCCACTGGCCACACAGTAGACACACACACTGGTCAACCAATCTACGAACACCTCTGCTTATGAATCTCAACTAATACCTGACCCCGTATTCCCCTAAAACCTTCGTCAAAGGAGCTCTGCGCAGAGGACTGATTTGGAAGCACACGCTCCTGAGCCAACCAGAAGCACAGTCGGCTTTTTCAGGAGCAGGGCTGTGGCCATGGGCGGCTGCCCTCCCGGCCCCTGCGGCAGCATCCCAGAGCACTGCCCTCGGGGATCCCAAAGGAGGGGGAAAGAAGAGCGCCCGTATGGGAAGGGAGCAAACAGGGGTGATGGGAAGAGGCGATGCTGGACCGCTGCCAGGTCACTGGCAGGGAGCGCTGACAAAGGACAGCTGTGGGGAGGGGACCAAAAAGGGAAACTGACTTCAGTCTCGAGAAATAACAGTTATCAAAGGGCACTCAGGCCAAAAAGGTGTAAGTGAGAACCAGGGGTAGGAAGAACACACGACTAAGCAGAAAAATTGGGAATATATGACTCCAGAGAGAAATGTGCAATAAAAAGTACACAGCATATGTGTTTCTGGACGCCTTCTTTTTAAAAGCGATTTCAATGTGAGGTAAGGTGCCCTCCCCTCGCCCCACACCATCGCCCTGCCCTCCTGCCGACATTCACTCTTTCTTCCCTTTGCCGGGAAGGGTGGGAGAGGCGGCTGCAGGCCCGTTCCGGAAGGAGCTGCCTGTGGGGCAGCAGCGCAGACTTCACCCTGAGACCTTGGGAAATGTCCCTAGGACCCTACTTCCTTTCTAGAGAAACGATCCTGTTAACTGCATCTCACTGGGTTATGGTGGGGTTACATACTGCTCATAATAGCCTGTGTTCCTGCAACACCCACAGATGGTCACAGATGTTCCCAAAGAGGTCTCGGGAATCAAGCTGAACCACTTGGTCACAATGGCAAATAGAGGACACGAGTCAAGAACCTGGGATTCTAAGCTTAGCTGAGCCATTTGTGTGTCCACTGTGGACTCCAGCTTATTCTAGAAAGTGGGGATGAGCATCACTGCCTGACCTCAGGAGGTGCTC
>PVKM010032945.1:0-16170 GCA_004027735.1 Carollia perspicillata
AGCAGGAGAACCAGGAGAGAGTGGCATCTTGAAAGTCGATTGGTGTTGAGAAGAGAGTGAGCTAAGGCCTGGGATTAGTCGTGGGACTTGGCAATGGAAAAGGTCATTGGGGACCTGGACAGAGACCCAGGTAGATGAAATAGTGGGGACAGAAGGAAAAGCATGTGGAGGAGAAGATGAGGAGATAAGGGCAGACATCTTTTAAGAAATCTTGTGTAAAGTGCAGTCAGAAATGGAATTGAAAGGGATCAAGAAGGAAGACATCATTTCATAGTTTTAGGCAACGGAAACAAACCAGTACAGGAGAGGAGGGAGGGGAGGGAGGATCGCTGGTCCATCAGTTGCTGAGAGGATTCATGCTCCACCAGTGAGCATGAGTAGGGACTGGGGTGGACAGAGCCTGGGCAGTTCACCCGCAGTCAGAAGAGGGAAGGCCGGATACGATACGGTGGGCAGGTTTGTTGGTGGAACATGTGAACATTCTGTTCCGATAGCTTCTCTTTTTTCCTGCTGTTTGCATGTAGTAACAGTGCTCTATTCTCATCAGTTCTAAGATGTATCTTCATAGTTCAGCATCTGTGAAATTGGAGTAAACCTTAAAATCAGTGCAGTGTTGGTCAGTATTTATTCTTTCTCCATGCTACAGGCAATATCACGCTACATACAATTACATCCACAGTGACTTGGATTCAGTGAACTCTGGGATGTCACTTCACTTTGGTCCCAACTGGGGTTTCCCATTGGAGAGAGACAAGCAGGGCCCTTGAAAATGTGGTTTGGCTTATGAGTCGAGGGGACAATGTCAACATTTTCATTCAGAAACTCTAAGCTGAAGTTACCTCTCCGTCACATATGCATCCAGCCCAAGCTTCTGCAGAAGGACCCGGGTGCCTAGAAAGCAGGGGGGGAGGTTGGCTGTCTGCTCACAAGCCTGATGGGCCAAGGAGAAGGGAACAAACGCCTGACCTACACCTGGAGCTGGGCAGACGCTCCCGACTCAGAGACCAAGCACTTCCTCCAGTCAGATACTGTCTTGGCCTCATGTCCAGTGTGGGAAAGACAAGAAGTCACAGGGTCTAGAAACAGGGAACTGGGTCTTGGTGTAGCTCTTCCTCAGCACAGCGGATTGCTAGCAGGTGTGCCTTTTATCTCTTGGGTGAGTAGAGCTGGAGCCCCAGCCCTCCTTTTCTGCAGCCAAGTCTCAGAATGGTTTGGGAGGGTCCCTCTGTCCAAACAGAGTCAAGTGCTTACCATATGCTGTGGTAAGCATCGGAGGTACAGTCATAAGCAAACACAGGGCCCCTGCTCTTAGTCAGGAAGATGCATTATGACAATTATATATACACACACGTATGCATACACGCATGTTAAACTATGTGTCAGGACCTATTCAAAGCACTCTACAAAGATGAGCACTTGTAGCTTGTACAATAATCTAAAAACCAGGTGTTATTACTGTTATCTCTGCTCTATAGATAAAAATTCAGGCACAGAGATGTTAATTAACTTGCCCAAGGTCACACAGCACATAAGTGGTGAATTCAAGACTTAAACCCAAGCAGTTTTGCCCAAAAGTCCTAGTTCTTTTTTAAAAAAGATTTTATTTATTTATCTACTTTTAGAGAGAGAGGAAGGAAGGGAGAGGGAGAGGCAGAGAAACACCAATTGGTTGCCCTTTGCACACCCCCAGTTGGGGACCTGGCCCACAACTCAGTCATGTGCGCTAACTGGGAATCAACTGGCAACCTCACGGTTCAATCCACTGAGCGGCACCAGCCAGGGTTAGGAGTTCTAGTTCTTAGCCAACAACGCCACACCATGTCTCCATTATTTTGTCTAGCTCAGTTATTCAGATATAAAACTGCCTTTGGAAATGGAAATGACTCATCGAAGAAGGAGGGACGTTAGCATCTGACAAGCCAGTGGTAGTTTTGGGAGCTATTTGGGGAGCCTGCTGGGCACTGAGCAGTGAATAGTTCCCATCTGGCTGTCTATGATGTCTTGAAACTTGGGCTTCTCTTCCCATCCTGCTCTTGACAGCTCCCTCCTCTGCTGGCTCTTCCACCTCACCCTCACTTGCAGTTTTTTGATCTTTTTACTTGGAATTTCAGGCTTTGCTGTTGTTGGGTGCCGTCTATTTTCTCTCTGACAGTGCTGCAGTATCCTTGGGCAAACTCAGCCCACTACAGCACACCTGAGAGACGGCCCAGTCAGTGTGGTGGGTGGGGGAGGAGAAAGGTGGAGAAAGACTAGAAGTCAGATGTTAAGACTAGAAGCAACTCTAGACCAAGACTATGCCTATTCTGGCCAATGGAACAGAGTCTTTGCAAAATCTTGTTTTATCCCTTGGCTAGTTCAATGGGCTGCATGTTATTCTGAATTCGACACTTCCATGGTGTCCACCCACGGCCTGCAGGCTACATGCAGCCCAGGATGGCTACGAATGTGGCCCAACACAAAATCATAAATTTACTTAAGACCTTTTTCTTTTTTTGCTCATCAGTTCTCATTAGTGTTTGTGTATTTAATGTGCAGGCCAAGACAATTCTTCTTCCAGTGTGGCCCAGAGATGCCAAAAGTTTGGACACCCCATGTTCCTTCACTACTTTCCGCATCACCAAGCCTGTTTCTGGGCACAGATCTCCTTTGGCTTCAAGAGCAAACCCCCCAGGGGGCTTTCCTGGCTGAACACAGCCGCTCCCAAATAGTCTTCAAAGCTGCACTTCAGTTTGCCAGACGCTAAAGTCCCTCGCTCCTCAGTGAGTCATTTGCATTTCTAAAGTGAGTTTCATTTCAGAGTGAGTGGGCTGAACCTTGGGTGTGTGTAGCGGCCGGTAGAACTGGCAAGACCGAGCTGGTCTTCTTTGTGTTTTAAATGCCAGACGCTTCCACTGTGTCTTTTTCCCTCTCGGAGGAGGAGGGCAAGACAGTTTCATATGCAGTGCCTGGCTGCTGTTCTTTAAGAACCCAGATGTGAATCCCTGGACACACCTAATGCCATCCTTGAGCTCCAAAGCCAAAATGGCCTGCTGTATTTCCCCCTAAGCAATAGATCCTTAATTTCTAATTAGAGCACAAAAACTTCCAGGAAGCACCTGGTAACACAAGCAGCTAGTGTTACTACAGATGCCTCCACTATAAGGTTATAAGTTAGGCATCTGTTTCTGAAACTGCTTCTGGCACATGCAGTGTCTAACAAGAAGACAATACTTGTCTATTTCATAAGATACAGTGAAGGTTATGTGAGTTTATAATGCAACATGTGACCTATTACAATCATTGTTTTTCTTTCAAAATTGCTATCCCTTCTAGATTGGTCCAATCATAGAGGTAGCTGAGAACTTGAGAAGTTTTATAATTAATTCTATTTAGAATGAATTTTGGCTTTAAGTAGAGTGGAAACAGACTCAGTCCCTTCTTATAGAGTCCAGTAGTTATGGGGGATCTGAATTTGGGAAGTCAGGCTGACATCAGAACCAGCATGGCCTGCCCCTGCCCAGCCCAGCCCCACCCAGGCCCAGCCTGCCTCCGCCTGGCTCCCACCGTTCGCTGGAAAAGCTCTGTGGGTGTTCTGCAGGCCCTTCGTTCATATGCTAATGAAAGCTCACAAATGCTAAATAGCAGAACCAAACTAGTTTCTGCCGCCCTGAGCAGCTGGGAATTACTGTCCTATTCTTCCTACCCTACATTTCCCAGACGCTCCTTTCTCCGCATCCCCGCCAGCCATGTTTAAATGGCCGAGAACCGGCCCACTGCTCTAACTCTTCTCTCTGGCCTGTGTAGCCCCAAATTGCCTTTCGCAGCAAATCCACACACCCTGCCTCTCCAGGCCCTTTTCACAGGCCTTTGTCATTCTCTGCAGTTTCACCAGGCATTTCAGGCAAACAACAGCTTCCTACCAGCCCCTACCAAGTGCTGGCCACACCCTTTAGCACTGAGAATGCTCACAATGTTCTTGTAAGGTAAGCTGTACTGTTCCATTTTGCAGATGAGTAAACAGAGACCTGGGTGAACCAGTGACAGAGCTGAGATTTAAGCCAGGGCTGTAGGACTCCCTGTCCCAGCCCTGGAAAAGTGCCATCCTAGGTCTCTCTGACTCCATCTTGTCCAGGCCTGCTTTGTTCCTGTGGCCTTCAGGCTAAAGCTTCTGCTTCCACTTGGACACACACATGCTAGTCATTAGGTACATTCTGCTGTGGCTTAAGGAGACGAGGAAAGCATATATTCTTTATTGAAGGTTTGGAGGAACCTCTGGCAAGACTCACAGCAACTCGCACAGTCCCCCTCCAACCCCTGCTGGTGCCCAGGTGTCTGCCTGCGTGGTCAATAACCTCTTGCCCTTCCCATTTCCCTTCCTTTACTTAAAAGAAGGCTGAAGTCTGTATTGGCTTTCTTTTTTTTTTTTTTAGGGAGAGAGAAAGAAGCATTGATTTATGGTTCTTTTTATTTATACATTTACTGGTTGATTCTTTTTTAAATTGATTTTTAGAGAGAGAAAAACATTGATTTGTTATTCCACTTATTTGTGTATTTATTGGTCACTTTTTATTTGTGCCCAGACTGGGGATCGAACCTGCAACTTTGGTATACCAAGATGATGCTCTACCCAACTGAGCTACCTGGCAAGGGCTTCTCTATGGTGGATCATAGGCACCACTAAGGTTCCCATCTTCTTGGTTGGCAACTTCTTGATTAATAAACCATTCCTTACTTCAAACTCTAAAGTTTTGAGTTTTGGCCTTTTGAAGCATCAAGCACACAGATGAGAAAAGGGTCCATGAAGTCTCCAAGAGATGGAGTTATTTGAGGGAGACCTCAAATATGGCCCTGTTTGAGGATCACAGCTTCTCCCCTAGCCCCTCTCTTTCCCAAGACCTTGGTGGGGCTTGTGCCCTGGAGCTAATTGCAAGTAGATTTCCCTTCACAGAATTGAGGGCACACACTGGCCTCAGTTCCTCCTCGGATGTCCCTGAGTGGTTTTTGTAGGTGCACCTGTCTGACGCACCCAGAGTTGCTTTGCGGAGCTGGGAGACCTGGGCTCCCTCTCACCCAGACAGTCTATCAGATCTCAGGATGATGGTCTAGCACTGTGGGGTTGCAGAAGGAACACTTTAGCTGACGAGACATGATGGGATGATTAGTCTAAAAATAATGTAATATATTTAAGGTCAGCTATAACGTGACCTTTCAGTGTAGTTAGTGACAATAACAATTAGAATTCCCTGCATTTCTATAGTGCTTTTCCAAAGGACATTTATGACCATTTTCCTATTTCATCATCACAACCACCCTGTGGGCTGACAGCTTGAACGTTAATATAACCATTTCACGTAAGAGAGACCTGACACTGAGAGGTCTCACAACATTTTTGCTTTCCTGTAGTTACGAAGGACGAAGGACTCTGTGACAGGTCTCCTACTCTAGCAATATATCCACCGTACTAAAACCGCTCTGCTAAAAAAAGATCTACACCCTCCTTATGCAGAGATTCACTGACTATGTGCTCGACTTACCCTTTAGAATCACGGCTCCCCATCTCTTTGGTTCTTCTCACCTCCATGAAAAATCCTTTTCCTCTGCCAATGCTTGAGTAAGTAAATATTCAGATTTGGGCAGACTTATCAAATTAGTAAAGATTTCTACAAGTAGTAACACCCAATGCTGGTGTTACTCTGCATGTGAGGAGATAGACACACTCACACACTGCTGATGGGAGAATACACTAGAGCATTGTTTCTGAAGAGTAATTTGATAATCATTAAACCTTTAAAAATAAACAGAATTTTTGATGTAGCAAATCTAGCTCTCTCTAAATGCATTTTCTCCAAATAAATTTTGAGACTATAGAAAGAAATGCATGTACCAAGATATGTTTATTTTTGTTATCTAAAACAACGAAATAAACCCTGAGATAATCTGGATATTCTACTCCATGTTAAATAAATTAAGAACTACGTAGAACATGGAATATTCTGCCATACTTTAAAATATGGCCCTGGCTGGTGTGGCTCAGTGGATAGAGTGCTGGCCTGTGAACTGAAAGGTTGCTGGTTCGATTCCCAGTCAAGGGCACATGCCTGGGTTGTGGTCCAGGTCCCTGCTTGGGGGCAATTGTGTTTCCCTCTCACATTGGTGTTTCTCTCTTTCTCTTTCTCCTGCCCTTCCTCTTTCTCTCAGAAATGAGTAAATAAATAAAACCTTTAAAAAATAAAATATAAAATGATACTATAGGAGGATATTTTAGAATTGGAGGAAATGTTCACTATGCTGTTGATTGGAGAAAACTAAGTAACAAAACAGTTATGCAATGTAATCTTAATTTTATTTTTAAAAAGAGAGCTCTAACTAGAAAGATGTACATTAAACCTTTAAGAGTAGTTATCTCCAGATCCTTCTTTTCATTTTCTCCCTGTCCTTCCCCCCTTCTGTTCCCTTTGTTCCTATTTCTTTTTCTTTCTTTTTTTTTTTTGCATTTTCCAGTCTTTTAATAAAATTTAAAAATATGTATGTTTAGCCCTGGCCACTGTGGCTCAGCTGGGTGTTGTCCTGCAAACCTAAGGTTGCCAGTTTGATTCCCGGTCAGGGCACTTATGTGCCTGGGTTGCAGGTTCGGTCCCTGTTTAGTGTACATACAAGAGGCAATTAATTGAAGCTTGTATCTCACATAGATGGTTCTCTTCCTCTCCTTCTACCTCCCTTCTACTCTCTCTAGAATCTATTAAAATATTAAATGTATATGTTTATTGATTTTAGAGAAAGAGATAGAGAGAAACATCGATGTGAGAGAGAAACAATGATCAGTTGCCTCCTGTACACACCCTGAGCGGTTATCGAACCTACAACCCAGGCACATGCCAGGACCGGGAATCAAATCGCTGACCTTGGGTGTCTGGGACAACGAACGCCCCAACCAATTGAGCCACCCTGGCCAGGGAGAATTTTACAGTGACCTTAATCATCACGTGTTGCATTTGTAATCGAAAAGGACAACTATTTCTTCTTTAGATGAGACTAAGACTCCACCATTCAGGAACCATTGCAAGTGGCAGGTGGAGCTTGTGGTAGAGACAGGAGGCAGAGAAGACAAAACTAGTTTAGGAGCTCCCAAACTGGAAAAGAACTATATTCTGGGATTGCAATGCCTGTTTTGGGGCGGAGGGCACTATTTAAAGAGGATGGTGTGAAAGATTTTACCAGGCAAGTTACAATTAGCCTGTTTTGAAATGGGCTAGTGGTTAGACTAGGTGAGCTCTGACTCCCTTCTGACTCAGAGAGCTCTGGAGAGGAGCAAGCTGGCCAAGTCTGTCTCTGGCACCCGCTCCTGCCCCATGGTCAGCCTGGGGGTGCCTCCTCCCATAGACTCTCCCTCAGAGAGCTTTGTTCCCCATGCTCTCAACTCATCTCCCTGAGGTGTTTGCACTGACTTATTAGAGCTGGAGGAGACCTTGGGGAGCACTGAGGGGGTGCCTCAGTCCCCCAGTGTCTGTCATCTCTTCAGCGGGGGAGCAGAAGGGCCTGGATGACAGCCAAAGGCTGGACCAGGAATGGAGGTCTCTCAGCTCCCCAGAGCCTTTCTAGACCCAAAGAAATCATTTGGAATAATGATTTCAGGCATTAGTGAGCAACTACTGTCTAGGCTTGCCATCCTTGGTTGGTTGGTTGGTTGGTTTGTGTGCGTGCATGTGCGTGTTTTGTTTTATTTTACTTTTTAGGTTTTTTTGTTTCTGCCATTCAAATGACTGGGGAAGCTGTTTTTGAGAAAAGAATTATGAAGACGTCCAAACTGGGCTGGGACCGTAGTTGCACACTGCATCACTGAGAGGAGTATGGAGTTGGTCGTGACTCATGGGAAGTGCAGCCACAGTCTCCACTTTCTGAAAAGGATGATGTTGGGGGAGCAGAACGGGCACCCCACACTGCACGAAAAGTCAGGCGATGGCATCTGTGCCAGCGATTGCTTGACGCACTAAGCACATGATGGGAGCAGGGTATAGAGAATAGTCCTTATGCCACATGTGATTAGAAAGGTTGGAAGGGTGGATTCGTGGGGCTGACACACTCACTTAGACAGCACTTGTAAAAGCGTATCCTTCTTCTCTTCCCATTTTTCTCTCCCTGTGTCTTCCACTGATGCCTCCTCCCTCCCTGATTTACTCTCTTTTAAAAAATATGTGTGTGTGTGTGTGTGTGTGTGTGTGTGTGTGTGTATCTCCTAGAAAGGCCATTCCTGCCAATGTCAGTGATGTAAAGAGAGGGTGCAGAATTGTTGATTTGACCTTCAATGCCCTCAGGATCCAAGTGTCTTTCATGGTAAACACAAGCCCTTCACAGATAAGTCCTATCTTTCTAGCTTTACCCCTAGCCACTGTCCTTCGTGTAGTCTGGGCTCCCATCTCAGTGTTCCCCAAACACACCACACGTTCATACTGTTCTCTCTGTTGGGTGGGGGTCTCTCCCTACGCTTTTGTACCTGGAATATCAGAGACCGGTTAGCGTCCACCGAGCTCCTTTCCTCTTCCTTCTGGGCACACAGCCTCCCTTTCAGTGAGCTGCGGCCACGTGACTGACTTCTGCTTACTGGACCGGAGAACTGACTGTGCGCCACTTTCAGGCCAGGGCTGTGGACACGTTACATGAACATTCCTTCACGCACTTTTGCTTCTGCCATGAGTTGAAGATGGTAGAGTTCCGAGATGGGAGAAGCCCATCTCATTTATCCTCACGTGGAGAAGAGCCTCCCACTAAACATAGCCTTGGCATTTGGCTTTGAGTAAGGAATAAACATCTATTTCAGTGAACCACTGCAATTTGGAGATTTATCTGCTATGGCATCTAGCCTTACCTTAATAATATACCTGGTGAACTATGCACTACCCAGAGCCCTCTTCAGATGCCCCCTGCTTTAGGAAGCCATTTCTGACTTCTCTAGGCAGGACTGATTTTTTCTGTGTGTCCACAGCCATTCAAAGGTGCGTTGCTTACTGACAACCTCCCTCCCCCGCACCCCGGCCACCCAGTGTTTGTGTTTTCACATCTCTCTCCACGTTTGACCATCAACTCAGTGGAGGCAGAAATACTGATCTTTGCAATTCTAGATTCTAGCTCATTCTATGTTCTACATACTGTTCGAGAATTGGAAATATAGCAGTGAACAGATTTAAAACTCCCTGTCCTGTACATTTTAAAGGTTGACTTTTGCATTGTTTTAGACATTTGCTTTCCCATTTTTTAAGAAAAGTGATTTAAATTGGAACTTAAATAATAACTTGACTTTACAGGGGTGGGCAAAAGTAGATTTACAGTTGTTCATATGGAAAGTAATACAATAATTAATAAATAATAATACAAGAACAAACCTGTGTTTTGCACATGCACAACTGTTAACCTACTTTTACCCCACCCTGCATAGAGATGAGTGTGTAAGAGGCAGTTGCCAGTTTCAGATGGTGTTACTTCACAAATCCTTTCAAAAATGTTACAAACAAATAAACAAATTAAAAACCCTTTGCTCTCATGGAGCTGACGTTGCAATGGGGGAGGTAGAAAACAAATTAATACATGCAGGATATCAATACCAGTGATACATGCTAGGGAGGAAAATAAAGCATAGAATGAGGGTGGGAGTATAATTTTAAGTAAGGCATTCTTAGAAGGCCCCCCTGAGAAGATAGCATTTTAGCAAATACCTGAAGGAAGTGAGGACTGAAACTACGCAGGTAGAAACATTCCAGGCAAAGAACAGCAAGTACAAAAGAATGGCAAGGGGGTGTGCATGGCTGCAGTGGAGTGAGTGACGGGAATGGAGGAGATGAAGTCACGAAGGTTTCGTGCGTGCGGCAGGGGCGGGGCGTGGGAATACAGGATGCATAAACCTTCGACAGACCTTGGTTTGAACTAAGAGGGAAGTGGGGAGCTACTTCCATATTTTAAGCAAGAAAGTGATCTGATGCATAGGTTTGCTCTGACCTCTATGTTGAGAGAAGGCTGTGTAAAGGTTATGGGCAAAATGAGGGAGACAAGTTACAAATCTATTGTGATAATTACGGCAAAAGATAATAGTTATTTAGGCCAAGGTAGTATTTGGGATATATTTTTAAGGTAGGATTTGCTGATGAATCAGATGTGGAATATAAGTCAGGGATAAATCTAAGGTTTTTGATTCGAGCCACTGCAAGGATTGAGTTGCTACTTAAGGAGATGAGGAGACTCTGAGAAGAGTGGTGTGGTCTGAAATTTAGTTTTGGGCTTATGCCTGGTGTGATTACAGTCATGTTCAAGTGGAGATATTGAAGGGCTGAATGGATGTTACGTGTCTGGAATGGAGAAATTAGGGCTAGAAATACAAATTTGGGAGCTCTCAGCATATAGATTTACTCAAAACCACAGAAGATGAATGTATATTGAAAAGAAGTTCAAGGACAAACCCAGGGGCACTCTGGAGTGTAGAAGTCTCTGAGTGAGAATCAGAAAAGAACCCATTCTGAGTGTCAGTGAGGTGGGAGGAGAATCAGGACAAGAGTGTTCCTGGAAGCCGGGTGAACACAGCATCTGGGGAGAGATCAGTTGTGTCAAATTCCACAGTCGGGTTGAGTAACATGAAGACTAAGATTGGACCAAAGGATTTACCACGCAAAGGTCACGGCTAACCTTGTCCAGAATGTTCCCTCAATGAATTGGTGAGTGAATGAGTGGAACTTTTTCTCCATCGATATTTGACCAGGACCAAGAGTGCGGGAACCGTATCGTTGTTTCTCCAGAAGAGTTTGATAAATGATTGTAGAACTGATGGAATGAAGTGGCTCTTCCCTCAATGTCTGGCCTACTCTAGTTCCTACTTTAGTTTCCTTAGAATTGTAGAGTATGGGAAACGAAGGGAAGTTCCAGTTTCTGGAAGCCAGGATATCTGGAATTGCCTGTGGTGATTTTGCTGTACTCTTCAACCAAGGCATTGAAAACCCCAAACCCTTCAGGGCAAAGGAGTCATCAATATCTAAAGAATAAATCTCGTAGTCCAAAAGTCACAGGAAAACATCTGCAAACTACTGGATGTAAATCATATAGTCAGGCTTCTGGGTTATAGTCATTCTTTTGTAAGAAATAATTTTATTCATTTATTTTTAGAGAGAGGGAAAGGGACAGAGGAAGAGAAGGAGGGGAACATTGAGGTGAGAGAGAAATGTTGGGTATCAGGGCGGGGGTGTGCTAGGGTGGCGCTGCTTCCCTGGGTGTGGTCTGTGTCCTTGGATGAAGGGGGAGGTAGAGGGGAGCAAGGCTTTGGTGTAGGAAGGTGGTACCCGAGGCCCAGAGCATTATGGCAGAGGATGTCTCCAAGGGCACCTTGCTGTGACAAGTTGTACACTTGCCCGTTGTGTCACTGTAACAGGGAAGATCGTCAGCTAGAGTGCTTTAAAGTAAAGGGAGTACCATGTGTGAACTGTGAAAAATTCAACATGCCCAACAGCCTTGTGAAGACTGTAGTACTTCAGAGAATATGATCTCAGTATATGCGGTCTGTTGGACAAAGACAAGAAGCAGCATCATTGGCAAACCATGGAATTTGTAGGATTGGTCCAAAGGAAGATTTTTCTCACTGTTTGAAATGTAACTTATGCCTCGCTCTGAATCTCCAAGGAAAGCACACGTATATCGAACATGTTTCTCGGCAGAACAGTCCAATATATTTGGAGGACATCTGCACATCTTGTGTTGCCCACGTCCTGCCATCTGGACATTTTCACATACAATGTGTTATGAAGAAACATTGAAAGAAGGCTACAGATGTCCATTACGTATGCACTCTGCTGTAGACATGACTGGGTACTGGAGACACCTGGACGATGAGGGCGCAGAGACTCCTGTGCCGTCAGAGTACCAGCACGTGACTGTAGATCCTCTCTGCGGTGACTGCAGTGGGAGACCTACAGTCCAGTCCCATGTGTCGGGCATGCAGTGTAATGCTCGTGAGTCCTCTGATGTGGCTCAAGCTGGAGGTAGTAGGATTTCACTAGATCAGCAATGACCAGCCTGGGCTGCCCCGGAAAACTCAGCGTTTCTGATAGTAAATGCTATCTTTAGTGTCCTGTTGGCCTCATGCATCTAAATCCACGCATTAGAGTTGATGGGTTTTGCACTAGTGTCGCAGCACAAAGTCATATTACAAATACTCAAGGAGTCAGGATCTCTTTACAGAACTGTCATAGCTCTATATTTAATGAGAGCCTCTGAGCTTATGGTTTGATTGAAAATTCCTTTAGCATCAGTTGTTTGGAAGCCAATGATGTCGCCGCTGCAATTCACATCTATAGAAATGTGTTATACTTTCATGGACCTTTCCTTTAAGTGGCGCTGTGCACACAGAATTAATTTCTGGTTTGATAGAACTGTACATCGTTTTCAGTATTATTCCTGATTTTTTAAGGGCTGTGCCATAATAAAATTAGGTTCTATCTTACTGTTAAAATCTAATTACATAGGCTTTAGAATTTCCTAAGATGGTCCTTTGGATCTTCAAATGTGAATTTTGACATAACAACTGCTAATAAAATTTTATTGAAACAGTGTTTTATAGAAAGCTTTTTCCAAGGCTATCTGCTTTTGGCTCAATTAGGACAATATAATCTTATAATCTAAAAGAAATAAATTTTTCTTTTTTTTGAGGTATTCTTTCATAAGAGTAGTCTGGAAAAATATAAAATAATAGAACTCTTCCAAGCCTTAAGAAAACTATCAACATTGAAAATAATTCTGTTTTGGTTGACCAAAATTATTTCTTCAAAGAATAATTTAGTCTGTTAGTAAGTATTTAGTGAGCAACTATTTTGTGCTGGGCAAGGTTCTAGGTTCTGTAGAGACAACAGGGAACAGTATAGACAAAAGTTCCTGTCCTTATGGTGGTCCATTCTTTTTCCTTATTTTTCTTTATATATGTAGAGGTTGTCTTTGCTGTAAGTGGGTGGATTGTTTCTTTCTCGAATGCTTAAAAGTAGGTAGATGAGTAGAAAGGACATAGAATATTCCTGGCAAGATCTCAGATTTTGTAATACTTTTTTGGCCTCATGTAGTGGAATTAAATATACCTCTTAATTCGGAAACAGTGGAGAGAGAGAGAAAGAGACAGAGACATTGATTGGTTGCCTCTCCTATGCACCCTGACCATGGACCAAGCTTGCAACCCAGGTATGTCTCCTGACTGATAATCAAACTGGTGACCTTCTGCTTTGCACAATGATACCCAACCGGCTGAGCCACAATGATCAAGGTCAGGGCAATATGGTCATTGTTGAGATAATTAACTCATAGCATTGTTCAAAAACATATTTTCTTGGGAATTTTGATGATTCATGTAAAATAGCAGGAAAATTTTGGCCCAAAACAGCTAGGTCTTGATGTATTGTTCCCTGAAAAGAGGAATATTCCCCCTTGAAGGAGTCATTTTATAGTAGGTATCACTTCTTGAGTACTTATACACCAGGAATTGTGCTACAAAGCACTTTAACAGGCATTTAGAATAACATAAATCCTCACAGCCACCCTATGGGAAAAGCACTGTGAGTATCCCCAGATTTTCAACATGATAGTAATAGATCACAGATGATGAAATGGAGGGTTGGAAAGATTAAGGGGACATCACAGGGATTATCTCCCCCAGTGCAGAACTCTCAGGAGGAAACTGATCCCCACCAGGAGAACTCTCCCCTAAATAGGATGAGGAAGTCTCCAGTGCTGCTTCTAGAAGTTAACTTTTCCTGGGAGGAAAAGAGGACAGAAGCAAAAACCCATTTTGTAGGAAGGAACCTAAAGCATAGAGAGGTAAGTAATTTCTCCAAGGTCACACAGATGTTAATAAGGGAAGAAGCCAGAATTTGCCCACAGGATTACATGAACCCATGAATCTCAAAGGCTAAACTCTTCCCACATTCCCAAAAGAACTCACTTGAAATAGAGCAATGAGAGATTCCTAAGTGGTGGGACTACTGAAAGGCAGCCACTAAAAAGAGTGGTCTCATTCACTGGACAGCTGTCCCTGGCCATTCTCGTCTCTGTGTGTGTTGGGAGGCAGTCCATTTCCACTATTCAGGGAGCAGTTATTGCTACTTTCGTGGCATGTTCAAGGCCATTTGCTTCTCTTCGTTTTCCCTCCTCTTGTGAGCTCCTCTGTCAGGGGAGAGGGAAGTAGTAACTTTGGGGAAATGCATTATTGGGGATATGGTTAGACAACTGGCTAACATGACATTTTGTACATTTTGTCTGCTTGAATTATCTGGAACCCACATTAGTTTTATCAGTTGGCCCTACAGTGGCTTTAGTAAGAGATCACACACAGGACACAGGGCCTTTATCAGATGTAAGCTCCAATCGTCAAACTCACGGGCCTAAGACTGTGACCATTCAGTTAATGGTTGCTCAAAAATTAATGATAGTCACAGGCAACTGCCTCACCCAACTTTAGTTTTCTGTTGAGGACCATGGACTCTCAAGGTTCAAGCCCCTTATGAGGCTATCTGGACTCACCCAGTCTGGCCTCTGAACCAGGGAGGGAACTCCTCTAACATGCTGAGCAGATGCTGTACTGCGAGCCAAGCAGTGATGTGACCCTCCACCCCACCAGGCAGCCCTCAGGACTGGGATCAGGGGGACTTGTTAGAAATCTTTCTCCATCCAACCAAAATCAGCCTCCCATTGTGGCTTCCACCTTTCTCTTTTTTGCTCCTCCACTACCCAATAGTTTAAATGGATAACAGTAAACTTTATTTTTTTAAAGCAAATAAAAAAGTAGGACATTACCAATATGATGAAGGCCCTGTGCACCAATCACCAATCTTACCTTCCTTCTCTCCCCACCCCCTCTATCTGCTTATGTATTTGTTTGGACTATGGGATTCCCATGTGAAAGAGATGCTGGTAGAAGCACTTACAGTGCAGTGATGAACAGAAGAAAGTGGTAGGTATAGAGTGGACTTTAAATGTGGTGGATATTTACTACCTGTGTCTATAAAATGTGTAATTGTGGCCTACCTTATCCAACCTTTCTAAGTTCCATTTCCTTGCCTGTAAAACGGGAACAATAATCACATTTATTGCAAGGGCTGTTGTGGGGATTAAACGAGACAGAATTCTTAAGTCATTTAGCTGTTAGCATTTAAAGTAGCTGTTTCAAGTGTTTTCTCTCCCTCCACCTCCTGGACAAGGCAATGGGCCTTGAAGGGGGTGAAGAGGTTTGTTGGAAGTCACGGCTAGTTAACAGCACAACGGAAACCTCATCCCAGGTCCCTGACTTCACCGTCTGGAAATCCTTTCCGCTCCCCACCGCTTTCGTTGGTGTCCGCAGAGGTCCTTTTTGCCTCTGAAGATTAAAAACGCACCCCTCATCCAAAGTGCGCACTTCGGGAAGCCTCTACCAATCACCGATGATCACCGCAGTGCGCTCGGGTCTTGGCTTTTTGCCATTTAGGAAAGGGGAGGGAGGAAGATGGAACACACAGTCTCCTCAGGAGTAATTAAAGGTTGGAGGCAGTTTCGGGCGTTGCCCGGGCCTGGAGGAACCGCGCGTCCCAGCTTTCCTGCTATTTGCATTCCAATAAGGTCACTTCACTCCGCCCACCCGGCCTGCGGGCGCCTCGGGCAGTCAAGGCGCTGTGGATTAGGCACCCGGAGCCGGGAGCGCTCCGGGGCGCGCGGGGGCGCGGGGTTGGAGGGGTGGAATAGGTTGGCGGTTAAAACGGAGCCAGGTGGTTGGAGGCGGGGCCCGGGCGCGGGACTAACGCAGGGGCGGAACTAAGGGGCGTGGCTTCCCTCAGGTGTTGCGAGCGTTAAGGTTTCCCTGAAACTTACCCAGCTCTGGGGAGGAGCGCAGAGGCTACAATTAGAGGCAGGTGTTAGGGTGGCTTTCTCTCCTAGCGGCGAGTGGAGGTCTGAGTTTCGAGTTAGTGGCGGCGAATTCCCCGCTCTCTGGGCGACGGGACTGCTGGAAGGATGCGAAGGCCGAACGCGGTGTGGCTGCTGGGGGGCACCATCCTGCTGGCGGCCTCTGCGTCCTGCAATTACACCATCCTAGGTGAGCAACTTGGCCGAGGAGGGCTCGTGCCGCTAAGGAGCCGGGGTCCGGGGCACCGTGGGCAGGTTTTGGAAGAGGGACAGGTGCGCGTAGGGTGTTCCTCTGATGCCAGCAAC
>PVKM010032946.1:0-16180 GCA_004027735.1 Carollia perspicillata
CACAGATACTTCAGGCTCTTACTTTGCCTACTAAGAGCTACCTTTTCTATCATGCGAGTTGAAGTTTATGAAGCACAGGGTTCTTAATAAAGCCAGTGTTGTGGGTCAGAGTACCATTTGCCCGAGAAACTAGAATTTCCAGTGTGGCTGGATTATTACAGTTTGTGAAAACCTTCTGTAGAATCGGCATTGTTTAATCAGGTGTCAACCTGCCTCATAGTTCCCCGGAACACAGGTTTCCGTTTCGTTACACTTGTTTTCAAGGATAATAATTCCAGGAAGGCTTATTATTCCTTGAATTTGTTCAGGTGTTTAGGCAGAAACATTGGCTGTTGGTCCACTAACAGTCCGCTCGTTTCATCCTAGCATTCTGGCTTTCACCTCCCTAAGACAGAACAGCAGCAGCAGAACACTCAACCAAACCGAACACTGAGCTTATTTTCGGACTCTGCTTCCCACGGTGCTGTCCACCGTGTCTTGTAGCCGCCGTGCTTGCATCTGGCCTGGTGTTTGAACTCTTGAGACGTGTTCTCCTGAAGTCCTGTGGGCTGGGGAAGTGTGGGTCCTCTGGCGATGGCTGCATTGCTCCTTTAAGACTGTTAATACAACAGTCTTTCCCTCCTGGCCGGGGCACGAGCCCGCCCCAGTCTGCCTGCCTTTGTGTCAGATTTTGTCATCTCTTCCACGAAGACTCCGGTCTGAGCCCTGGCCGTTGCAGGTGTGAACCGCAGGCATCTCAGTGTTAACACCGATGGCGTCTCAGGGCAGTTCAGATGGTCCCCGCGATCTCTCAGTGTGTGACCTGGCCAGGCCTCGGTGGGACCGCAGCATCACACACACCCCTTGCTCTGCCCTTTCTTCATCAGAAATTCTTGTAGGATTTCCTGATTTTGATTTAAAAATCGTCAGGCCCAGACTATAAAGGAAAAAGATAACTTCGATTTTCATCGGTTTCTACTCTCCCGTGGGAGTAGTGAGCCCCACCTTTTATTGTTCAGTAATAAAGAGCACTCAGATACCAGGTAAGTCGGCGGAACAACTGGCTACCTATTGGAAACCCCCCCGCCCCGAAATAAGTCATGCGTGGTAATTAGTCATTACAGTGAGGATCTCTGCTAGTCTTCCTGCTGGCTCCACAGTTCTTCTGTGTTTTCATTCTCTTTTTCGTCTTTTGAAGTAAAAGTATTTCTGTGAATGAATAAAAACACTTCCCTGATTCAGGAGCTTCTACCTCCGAGTCAGAACGATCGGGGCCATTTCCACATAAGGCAAACATTTCTAAAGCACTGTTCACTATTGGGCCCCTCTTCACACCTGTTGGGTTACCTTCCCTAAGTCAGCAAGATATGTTATTTGGAGTAAGCTTTTTGTTAATACTTTAGTAGTGAAGATGAGGGTCCAGCGCTTTAATCTATGAAAAATTATCCTCGCCGGAATCCCAACTATATCTATCTATCTCTATATATATCTATATATCTATCTATATAAATATATATATATATTTTTTTCTCCTGTTAGTTTTGCAATGCGGTAGTTGAGCAAGAACTACATTATAACTCTTAGGACTGAATTACAGCCAAATTGAACCTCTCCGTGCTTCGGAAAGGAGAACCGGCCAGCAGGAGCGGTCCACGGCTGCTGGCGTGTAAGAGCACTGTAACCATGGCAGCGTTTGTTTCCCGGAGTTGTGTTTCCGCATCTTGGGGATGAGGTTCATCGCAGGAAAAATCCACCTGTAGGTTTGGTGTTGGGTTCCAACGGTCCCTACTTCACTGGGAAAACGGCACAGGCGGTGGTTTCCTGCAGACTAGCGGGTTCCACAGTTCGCAGGACCTCGCGTGGAAGTGGTTTTAGCCACGACTAGTCATGTCTTTTAGTAAAGCAGGTTTCCAGGAAGACATGCCTGACAATGATGACTTTTTAACATCTAGATCAAAGAGTATGAAAAGCTGGAGAATGAGGAAGATCGCCTTTGTAGAAGCCGGCAGATTTACGATACCTACATCATGAGGGAGCTGCTGTCTTGCTCGCACGTAAGTATCTCTTGCTGTTCTGTTCCTCTCGTGTGGACGCCTAGAGACAGCCTGCAGTGTTTCCAGAGTGAGAGTAAAATGGGGAGGCGCTTAAAAATTACGTGATACCCGTGTTTTGTCATTTGCTTCCTGACGAGACTTACACAATATCCATTGCTCCATATACTCTTAATATAGTAAAAAAACAGATACTTTCTCTGCAAAAAATGATGAAATAAAATAGCTAATTCAGAACAATGGCTAGTCTCAATTCTAGACTTTCTCAAGGAACTGAAACTTTATTATTTTTAATTTAGTTATACTTTTACATTTAGATTAATCAGAAATAGAATAAATACAAGCCTTAAGTGGTTTCTTTGGATTAATAAGGAATATTGTAATTATTATATTAATTGTGTCCATTAATTGTTAAATAATGGTTGAATTTTTTTCTTGTAAGTCAGATAAATAGTTCAGTTTAGTCACTAGAATAAACAGAGTTCCTAGGAAATTACTCTACCAGGAGTAGGTGGAAAAAATAGTAATAAAACTTTACCATGTAATTTCTTTACATTAAGGCTGTTTTCCAAAGGAATGGCCTGATAGTCCTGGCCTTCCGTATCAGGTACGGTAGTGACTAGCCCCAAGTGGCTGTTTAACTTAATTAAAATCAAGTGGAATTAAAAATCCAATTCCCGGCTTCTCATGAGCCACATTTCAAGTGCCCGGGAGGCACACGTGGCTTCGTGGCTCTGGTGGCGGACAGCTCCGATATGCGGTGCGTCCCTCATCCGAAGGTTCACCCCACGCATGGCCACGAGGATGGTGCACATCGGCGCTTCTGTATTGGTCGTGGCGTCCTCAGTTCTTACCTGACGTTTGAATAGCTGTGGGGCCAGGTGACACCTGTGGCAGTGTAATTGCGATGTTCTTTGCACCCACCTGCCTCGGAGCAGAGAGAATTCCTGAGCTGGAGCTAATCGCTGGTGCTCTATGCCTCGGCTGGAGGCAGTTGAACCGTGGAAAGTGCCAGAAACCCACTGGGGAAGCCTCTGTCAACTTAGTTTTCACGTTGTTCAGGGATTTGGAGGGTTTAGTGTTTTGTTTTGTTTTTTTAAGCAGTGTGATACGGTTTTTAAGTCTGTCTTACTGTGCACTAAAGAAGAAGACGTAATTTGAGGTTTTGGGGGAGGACAGAGTTTGTGGTTGCCGGCAGTGTGACGAGTTTCACAGCAGACCTTTCTTTCACCCAGAGCCTCCGCCACACCCTGGCTTAGTTTTGTGACCCTGGCATTTCATCCTTAGGCATGTCTTCATGCATTCATTGTTTTCTTAGATAGAAATTTTAACTTCGTAGCTATTTTATGCTTTTAGGACCCCGTTATCAGCTAATCCGTGGATGTTGTTAGTTAATAAAGTGATGATAAAATTCTTTATACTTTTTTTAAAATCACAGTACTCTTGAACTCTCGTGGGGTCAGATACCCGTCAGCTACCTCCACGCTCATCACTCTTCCCAGTGTGGTGTCTGAGGCCCGGAAGCTCAGAGGAACAAACATTTGTTCCGATGGCCCACAAACATCCAGCAGAAATTTTTTTAAAGGATGCCTGTTAACATAATGACCTTCTTCGTGTTTCTGGATTCCTGTTTAATAATTGTGTTGAATGTCTGTTGTGATAGTGTGTACCACGAAGGTTTGTTGTGTTTAAATTTTTGAAAAAATAATGTTCTTGGTTTTTAAAAGCCATTCTCAAAGAAAGCTGTCGAGCATGTCCAGAGCCATCTGTCCAAGAAGCAGGTGACGTCAACTCTCTTTCAGGTAAGAGGAGAGCATTTTGAAATGAATGTATCTCATTTGCTCAACCGTTGGACTTGGTGACGTTGTCTCGCCGCGTGCACAGGTGCTGGGGGACTTCACATGTAAGACCGTTCGTGTCTGGGGTTTACCTGGAACAGTTGAAGCTTAATATCACTTCTCTTCTCATTGAAATCTTCTCTTACACCAACATCCTTCGTAAAGGCTTTCCTGAAAAAGGTCCCTCGAGCTTTCTAGTGACGTTATTTTCAGGAACTCAGAGGAGATATTGGAAGGAAAAGCCTTTTCCCCCTTGCCACCCCGGGCCTCCGTGTGGAGCCGGGACTTGACAAGATGTCTTTGGTAGCAGGAGGGGTGCTGCTCCTTGAGGTGCTTATCTGCCAGGTGACGTGGACTCATCTTAAGAATAAGGAATGAATGTTTGAACGACCCTGGCGTCGTGTCTGAGGAACTGGGTTGTACCTTGGCTCCCCACGTCTGGAACACACAGCAAACACAGTCCCGTAGACTCAAATGACAAGACCTGGGAACCCAGCCCACAACTACTGGGCCTGTGGATTTTCTGCAGAGGTGTCTGCTTGCAGGACATGGTCAGCTTTTCAAATGAATAATGTACTTTTTTACACTGCTGTGAATTATAAGAAGAGAGTGCATTAATTAACATTATTTTCATAAATGGAAAGAAGTATCTTATCCTCTTTTGGATTATTTAGTCATTTATAGTTTTGCACTGGTGCCTTATGATGGGATTGTTCTGTTTAATGCAGAGTGAATATGATCGTTGTATAGAGAGCATCCTAAGTCGGCAGTTAGGACTTGTGGCTACAGGAACAGAAGGATGTTAGCCTTTCTGCCCCCGTAATGACTAATAGATGGACTTTTCCTCGTCAGCTGTAGGACCTTTCTGTAGAGTGTAGTTGGTCATAAGCTTGGGCTCTGAAATTATGGACCTGCGTGGAGAGACCTGTGCGCCTTTTCCGACCCCAGTCGGCACCTGTGTGGGTGGCGATGACGGTGGGCTCCCCCTGGGCGGGCGGAGGGGTGGGTCTCGAGGGTTCTGTGAGCAAGCTGCACGGGAGTCGCCTGGCACTGGGCCTGCTGCCACGATGCCCACGATGCCCACAGTGCTAGCTGTCACCAGACTTTTACATTAAGGAAGTGCGGCGGGAATAACTGCTCTGTGTTGCCTCCATGATATTTCGGTGTCCGAACCTCGGTTCCCACCTGGCTTTGGCACGGTTCACAGGCAGGCTGGTAGCCAGGTGCACGTAACACTGCTGACTGACGCCTCAAGTGCCTGGGCCCTCCCACTCCGGCTTTAGCTCTTCTTGTAGCACAGGTAAGACGAAGAAGGAGTTCCAGGTGAGCTGCCCAGGTCAGCAACATTCTTTTCCTGCCTTCAGGGAACACCCAGTTAGAAGCTCCTTCTTCAGAATATCTTTTAAAAACACTACTGATTTGTTCATAAAAGTGATGTGGTAAAAAAGATGGGGAATGGGCTCTTATTTCAAAGGTGAAGGAAATAGCCATTATTAAGTTGATTAAAATTAGGAGCACATTAGTGCAATCATTGTAACGTGTACCATCAGAACACATTCAAATATAAATAGACATTGGACACTTCCGTGTCCTGTTTATAGAGGGCCATTAGCCACAAAGCTGGTCGACATTCTTTGAGTTGAAATCCCCCCTAACTTTATTGAGGTATAATTGACAAATAAAAATTATAAATAATATCACGCATACAGTGTGATATTTCAATATATGTATGCATCGTGAAGTGATTACCGCAAACTAACAAGCCTGTCACCTCACACGGCTGCATCGTATGTGTGCACATGTGCGTGCGTGTGCACGTGTGTGTTGCAAACCCTGAAGACCAGTCTCTTCCTCATACAGTCACATGCTGTACGTGAGATCTCCAGAGCTCACTCATCCTCGTAACCAGCACTCTGCACCCTTTTACCAGGGCCCCCGCAGGTCGCCCCAGCCGTTCGACCCTCTCTTTTTATGGACTCAGCATCTAAGGAGATCACACAGTCCTCGTCTGTCTGTGTCTGCCTTATCTGAGTAGCATAGTGGCCTCCACGTTCATCCTTGTTGCCCCGTGGCAGGATTGCCTTCTTTTTAAAGATCGAATAATAGCCCCTTGTACGTACCCCCTCCCACCGTTCTTGTGCGCATTCACTGACAGCGGACACTTGCTGTCGTGTCCGTGTCCTGACCGCCGTGCACAGCGCCGTACCGTAATGGGAGTGCGGCTGTCTCTGCGGGAGGCTGATTTCCTTTTCTTCGGATAAATACCCGGAAGTGGGATTGTGGGATGATACAGTAGCTCTATTTTTAATTTTTTGAGGAGCCTCTGTACTGTTTCTCACAGTGGCCTCACCAGTTTCCATGCCTACACGCAGTGCACAAGGGCTTCCTCTTCTCCACACCCTCACCGACACTCACACCTCGTCTTTCTGAGGACAGCCATCCTACCAGGTGTGCGTGAGCATCTCATGGTGGTTTGGGCGTGTCTCCCTTGATGACTAGTTTACGTTGAACACCTTCCAATGTGCCTCTTGGTCACTTGTTTGCCTTCTTTTGAAAAATGTCTGTTCAGGTCCTTAGCCCATTTTTAATCATGTTGGTTGGTTGGTTGGTTTTGTTTTGCTGTTGGGTTGAGTTCCGTATACATTTTGGGTATTGTTCCGTTATCAGATGTACGATTTGCAAATATTCTCTCCCCTTCCTCGGTTGCCTTTTCGTTCTGTTGGTCGTTTCCTTCGCTGTGCTTTTTAGTTTGGTGCAACCCCACTTGTCCGTTTTGCTTTTGTTGCCTGAGCTTTTGACGTCCCATCTGAAAAAAGTTGTTGCTCAAACCCATGTCAAGAAGCTTTCCCTCCTGTGTCTCTTCCAGTATGTGTGTGGTTTCAGGTCTTACGTTTAAGTCTTGAGGTCATCTTGAGTTGGTTTTTGTATATGGTGTGAGGTAAGGAAGCCATTTCATTCTGCCTGTGGATGTCCAGTTTTATTAGTACCGGTTATTGAAGAGAGTGTCCTTTCCCCAGTGTGTATCCTTGGCACCTTGCCAAAGATCAGTTGACCTTAGATCAGTGGATTTATTTCCAGATTCTGTTCAGTTCCGTTGATCTATAATGTCACTTCTTCATGGCAGTACCGAACTATTTTGATTACTATAGGAAGGAACTCAGGAAGTATGATGCATGAGTTGAAATTTCTTATCAAGGACAAGGGAGTGAAACAAATGTTCCTAAAGTAAATATAAAATGCTTTTTAAAAATCTTTTATTAAAGATTTTGTTTATTTTTAGAGAGAGGGGAAGGGAAGGAGACCGTGAGGGAGAGAAACATCGTTGTGCATGAGAGAAACAGTTGCCTCTCACATGCCCCCAACCCCGGGACCTGGCTCACAACCCAGGCATGTGCCCTAATTGGAGATCAAACCAGTGACCTTACGGTTCTCAGGCTGGCACTCAACCCACTGAGACACACCAGCTAGAGCTAAAATGGTTTTTATTAGCTTCTTTTTGTTTGCAAAATTGACTTAGGAAGTAAACTATTGCAAAGGCACATTTGGTGACAGTGGTTGGAATGGGTGCTGGCCTTAAAGCATGCCTAGACCATGCCAGGCCCTGCGTTGGGCTGTCAGCATTCTCTGTGTTAATGAGCTCTCAGACCGCCATGCGGGCTGGTCACGGCCTCGACTGTCCCGCTGTGCAGACTTGAGGAGGTGAAGCAGCTCCCGAGCCCACACAGAACTCCGGCCGTTGCACTGCTCACCTGGCGTATTGTGTGGTTCTTTCTGTTGAAAAGTGACAATGTGGTATATATTCAATCTTAACAATTTCTAGTAAACTTCATCTTTTATTTTATTAACAGAAAGTATGGGATGTTCGATAAAATATGAAAAGGAAGTAATGTAATTGTTTTTATAAACAGGAAATGTGTGATATACAAATCAAGCCTTCTCATAGATCTTTGAATGCTTGACTGTTTGCTCTGTTCATGTCTATTGAACCTCTTGAGGCGTGTGGCCCTCAGCCTTTAGCATCTACAGAACTTAGCCCAGATCAATACTGTATGTCATCACAGAAGCCTAAGATTTCAGAGTGGAAAGAGCTTCAGAGATAGTTCAGCTTTCCCTTTTGCCAGGAGGGGACAGAGTCCAGTTGGTTTCAGCGACCAGTCCCAGTGCCCTGCCCAGCACAGTGTTAGCCCCGCAAGACGGCAGAGCCGGCCTAGCCCCGAGTCTCCATTCTGCTGCAGGAGGTGGGGCTCCCAGAGAGCTGTGGTTGTCCCGCGAGGCCTGTGTTTGGTTCCTGTGGCTTCTGCAGACTTCCTGGTCTCATCACTTGCCTTGGGCGGTGTCTGATCTGGTCCTCTTTTGTTGTCTGTAAGTTTTCAGAACGATCCAGGAAGACAGAAAAGCACTAAATTTGCATCTTTCGGTGAGTGTAGGGTATCAGGGTATTTGCCCAAACTATCTAGTTGACTCTGTCTGAACTGTGAAAGGTTGGCATTTGATAGTTTTATAGTTCTCGATTTAAAGGTCCTCACATGGAAAATAGAAGCCAGGCTGTGTGCGTGTTGGCATGAGAAGCGGCCTGAAGCTGAAGTAGACTGTTCGGCACAAGGGGAGAGCGTGGCCCAAGGCAGCCGGGAGCCCTTGCCTTGATCGAGGTCTGCCCGTCGTGAACTTGCTTACAACCCACGGGAACATGTCTGCCCACAGCCTGTGTGCAAAATGAGGACGCAGATGAGCTGCCCCTCCCCCCGACCCCTGCGTTACCTTTAGCTCAGTGATTCCAGGAGGTAGAAAATCAATAAGAAAAATGGCTAATTAAAAAATCTTACTCCTTGGGTCCCTTATCTTTTAGTCTTTAAAACTGAATAATAATGTTGATAATTTATAATGATCATAATTAATAGTAATTATATAACTAGTAGTCACTTACACAATATGCCACGTAACTCGCAGGGCCCAGTACAAAATAAAAGGACTCCTTGTTCAGAAAGTATTAAGAATTTCATGATGGGGACAGCAGGTCACTGAACCAAGCAGCACCGTGCACTTCCGAGTGTGAGCCCCAGGACCTGCACAGGCCACACCCCTGCTGCGCTGACCCTGGTCATTTCAGACGTGTCTGTGACTCGCAGGGAGCCGTCTAGGCAGTAGGGTCACGATGGCAAACAGGACAGACCTGTCCTTGCTGTCACAGAACGTGCCATCGAGTGGTGTAGACAATTATTAATAGTCACAATGACGGGGCCGCCAGTGAAAATCAGGCGGGTGCTGAGGAGGGTGTGGACAGGGCACCGTGGGAGGGGTGTGAACTCGGAGCCGCGCCTCGACGGAGTCGCCGCCGTTAGTTTTTAACTCAGTGCCTGTCTGTTTACTCAGTGTGGTCTCTCTTCTCTTCCCCTTGCAGCCATACATAGAAGAGATTTGTGACAGTCTTCGAGGCAACATTTTTCAAAAATTCATGGAAAGGTACGGAACTTCATGTACACATGTGAAACCTTCTTTATTTAAGAGCTACATTTGACATTGAACATGGTATTGCAGTTTCAGTGTGCGTATAACATCTCATGCCGGGCAGGCGTGCCTCCTTCAACCCCGCGGACGCGGTCCTTCCAGCGTGTGTTAACTTGCCCCCGCGCCGTGTGCTGCGTGGCAGGCTTCGCGTCAGCCTGTGTCCTTGACACGTCGCGGCACCGTTTTGATTTGCGTAGCCTCACGTCCCTTCAACTTGTAGTTCTTTAGCTTCGAAATGGCTTAGAATTTAAATAGGCTGGGAAACCTCCGTATTGAAGTATCTCATTGGGATGCCTTCGCTAATGCCAGCGCAGCTCTGTGATTTATCTGACTCATTTGTTCGGCCTTTGAAACCGTGTCCCCAGAGTGGGACAGGCCTGTGCGCTTGATGCTCATGGAGTCTGAAGGGTGTGGGCAAATGCACGTCTGTGACCCAGTGTGTCACTAATACACCTAATGAATATGTCCCTTTGGGTCACTCAAGCTATGGAAGAACATGGTCACTTTAGAAATTCTGAAACATCACAGCGACGCCTGTAAAAGCGTCGAGCTCGTCCGCGTGTCCGCCACCCGCCCGTCGGTGTCAGCGTGTGGAGCCCTTGTCTGTGGTGACACACTTTAAAGCCCAGTCCGCGTCCGCCCTGCCTGTGCTTTTTGCCGCAGCCCAGCTGCGCGCCCGGCAGCGGACAGGGTGCTGGCGTCTCCTCGCTGGAGCTGTGTGCAGCTGGGTCTAATTGCCCTTTGAGAACAAATGCTGCTTCATCATAGTTTTTTTCCCTCCACATGTTCCAGTGATTTCGAGAAAAACAAACTTGTGTTGTGGTTCTACTAGAGTTCAAGAGATAATTTTACCCTGGAGCGAGTCAGTACTTGGGGAAGCTAATATGCATACAGATGGGCACACTTTTCTGGGTGAGGGTAGAAACTGGGCCAGAAAGCAGTGGAACCACGGCGGGGACGGGCAGCTGGCCCAGGGCTGACTCCGTGGCTCTTGGCTCTCAAACCCGACCTTTCCCAAGTCTGGGTCAGCCCAGCTTCTGTGTGACCCTTGTGGGGCAGGGGAGAGGTGGGGCTGGCAATGTAAATTGGGGAAGAGAATCGACCTGCCCGGTGGCTCTCTCCTCCCAAGTGAGCTGGTCAGTCTGTCACAGGAAATACAAGCCTGAAGCTATTTTATATGCACGGATTATTTTTGAAGTCAATTTGTTTTGGGGTGCTTTTTATGTTAATGAATTCTCAAATTAGTATTTAAAAAACTCGTCATCAGACCAAGAGTTTGGAGCTTGGGTTTTGAAAAGCACAGACATTCCATGAACAGAGCCTTACGGCCTTGCTGCCCTCGGGACGGCCATACTCTGTGAGGGCCACCGGGCTCGGCCACAGGGCAGTACAGTAATAAAGGGGAAGTCTTCAGCAGTGAGGACTCCTCTTCCGTCCCTCCCCTGCCCCCCACCCAGAGGCCCAGCAGGGGCCCAGGGCCGAGGTCCTGGCAGGACGGGCGGAATCCGTGGGGAGGCCTTCCCTTTTCTGGATGAGGCCCGTGGGCTCTGTTCAGGCAGTGGACTCCATTGCTGAGCAGTCTAATGCCGGCTGGCCTTGGAGTCAGAACGGCTCGCTCTCCCCTCCCTCACCCTCCTCTGGGCCAGCTGGGCACTTCCCTGTCCCAGGCTGTTCACCCTGCCCAGCTAGAGTGTAAAGCCAGCACCACCCCCTGCTGCCAGCTGGGAACCCGGTGTGAGAAAAGAGGACCATTGAGCCCACAGAGCACTGGGGTCTAACGGAGCAGCAGGGGGCGGCAGGGGGATGGGGAGCAGCTATAAACACAGGGCGTGCTCAGTGAAGTTCTGCCCTTTGCTCTCACCATACTTAAAAAAAAACTGCGTGAAATCTCAAAACGTAATTTATTTTACCAGCCTCACAGAGATGTTAGAAGGCAAGAAATGTTTGTTAAAAGTCATTTTAGATTCAATGGAAAAAGATACTATGTAATTACAAAGAGTTCTTCCGCTTTTGATTTTCAGTTTTATTAGTAGCCCCAGAAATATTTTAAAGAGATCCTTGGAATGCATATTAGATGAAGTCCCTGGGAAACTAGGGTATTCAGATGCCTTTAGGGCATTTTATTATAATGCTGATAATACCTATAGCTTGTACTTTATAAGAATGTTAATTTAAAAGTAATCAAAATAATGTATTTATTAAACAGACATTTTTCATACGTTCATGGATGCAAAAGCACCCGTCTGGCGGCTGAGGCAGTGGCACCCCACGCAGCCTGCCTGTGGCGCCCGGATTCTGGCCCGAGGGCTTCTCCCACCCAAGTACTGACCAGGCCCGGCCCTGCTTAGCTTCCGAGATCAGACGAGATCGGGCGTGTTCAGGGTGGTGTGGCCGTAGACAGGTCCGAGGCCTCCTCTCTGACACTGCGCATCTTGGGAGGCATTGCGTGGTCCGGGTCCAGATGCTCCTCCACCCACGCACACTGTGTGTGCGACCTCAGGCAGGCCTTGGCCTTGGCTGTAAAATGGGAATGGACAGTGCCTGCCCGTAGAGTTGTCGAGTTCAGGAAGTGGGCCTTCGGAGCCTCGCACATCGGGGGTTCGCAACTCTCACACTTACCTGTAAACATTCATTGTTTGCTCATTTAGAGCTGCGTTGTCCAGGGCGGTAGCCAGGGGTAGCTGCTCAGCACGTGAAATGCGACTGGTCTGCACTAGCGTGGGCTGGCGGCACAAGTGCGCCCCGGGCTCCGGAGGCTTCAGGAAAAGCAAGGATGTAGAGTTTCTCATCAATAACTTTGTATCGGTTACATGGGAAAATGATAATTTTTGAGATTTCGGGGGTAAATCAAATACATTATTAAAATGTAATTGCATAGGTGGTTTGTGCTGGCCGTGGAACAGCGCCGACGAAGACAGACAGACCCCCGAAGCGTGAGGGCAGGTGAAGGAGAACCGGATGCCCTAGGTTGAAGCACAAAACCAGGCCGCCGCGGGGCTGCCCGGCGAGAAGGTGTTTGAGAGCCCTGGCTCCGTCTGAGCAGGAGACCCCTTGTGGGTTCCGGCTCATCTCCTAGCATCCTTCTCGAAGTCCCGCTACTCTGATGTTTGACTTTTCAGTAATCATCCGTGTTCTCTTTCAGTGACAGGTTCACCAGATTTTGTCAGTGGAAAAACGTCGAGTTAAACATCCATGTGAGTATCATCTTTGCCTTTCCTTCTTTCTTAAAATAAAAACCCCCTCTGGCTTTGCTTCCTGAGAAAATACTTGGTCTCAGAGCCAACTCCCCGGGGCGGTGCGCCGCCGGAGCAGATGCGCTCACAGCTTCCTGCACGGCAAAGCCGCCCCGCCGGCCGCAGCTGTGAACAAGCTGGGTCCTTTAATTCCCTCTTTTCGTGTTCCTATCGGAATGTGTTTGTTGACTTAAGAAAGGGTATTTTGGGCAGTGACTGACCCGTTAACAGAAATAGTAGTGCAAGTACGAGCCTGCGTGACGTGATTCTCGTGTGCCCTGGTCTTTTGCCACCTGGTAAAAGTGCCCTCCCTTTTCCCTGTTAGTAGGTGTAGTCGTGCACTACAAACGATGACATCTTTTTTTAGACCAAAGTCATATTCTTTTGTTTTGAGAATGATAAAAACAGCCCTCACACGCTGGCTGCTTTCCAGCGTGTGCTTCCTTGGCGTTACATCTGGTTTCAGCGTCAGGAATTCTAGGCCACGGGCCCTCTTTGCTTCGCTCGTAGGGCGCAGGTTTCTTTGTGCGGCCTCTCCTGCCTTCTCCCACCTGCTCTCCCCCCACGTAGGCCTGCAGTTGGGAAAAATTAATTATCAACTGGATGCATTTTTTTGTTAGTCCTGCTGGAAGAGGGGTTGGTTGTTGTTGATCTATTTTTTTAATCTCCCCTTTCCATCACATTTCCTGGCAAAAGGCAGTAACACTCAGTTTTCTTAAAACCCCTTACATTTGCTCTGGATCTTCCTCATGCCTGTGCCTGGCGTCCTCATGTCCTGTGTCCTCCCAGCATCCAGTGTGATGCTGCCCAGGGTGGCAGTGGCCAGCTGCCCGTACCCCGATACAGGCATGACGTTTTAGGGGGTTCTGGGAGAACCTTCAGGAACCCGACCCTTAATTGCCAGGGTGTGTAAAGAGTAGGCGTTTGCTGTGACCCAGAGCCCTCTTTTCATGACAGTGGGATTTTCTATCTGCCTTTGCACCGTCTAGAGCTGTTAAAACTCCGTGTGAAGCAGGGCTTTACTGAGCTACAGCTGACAAGAGGAAAGTGCTTATGAATAAAGCCTCTGTATGTCCTTCGCTCACACTTAGGCGTGTTTCATGCTCACATGCCCAGCACGAGTCCTCTCTCTGCTCTGATGTTATCGCTAAAAAACTCACGTGGCCAGCGTCTGTTGGGTCTTCTGGTCATAAGGCTCCCTGTTAGGGAAGCACAGATGCGCTCGCCGTGGACTTAGTTTTCCACCACGCCAGGTCCTGGAAGTGCTGACTGTTCCCAAACTTGAGGCTCGAGTAGCTGAAGCTGCTTTTCCTTTTGACTAGACATTTCACAATCACTTGTCTTCAAGGGATGTGTCTTGCAACCTGAGACTGATGAGGTTGGAAGAGCAGTCTAGCGTGGCTCCCGCTCTGTTACGTTTCCACGTGTCTCCGTTGTGTACGTCTTGGGGACGGAGCTGGGGCTGGGGCTGGGGCTGGGGAGAGCCTGGCTGCCACGCACGGTTCCTCTGTCCACGTCAGGCGACAGCCAGGGGAAGGGCAAATCACTCCGGCAGAGCTGCCGTCTCAGTAACTTGTCTGTGTTCTGCACGGAAATAAGTCTTTACGACACAGTTTTCACGCAGCTGCATGTTTCTGTTTTGCCTTTTGAATTCACAGTTGACCATGAACGATTTTAGCGTGCACAGGATCATTGGCCGGGGAGGCTTTGGTGAAGTGTACGGCTGCAGGAAAGCAGACACTGGGAAGATGTAAGTGTCCGATGCTCACACGTTTTTCTGGGACGATGAAGAGGATTCTTTGCTTGCAGCCGAAGGAAATCCCTGCGTAGGTCGTTGGAAGCCCAAGATCTCGCTCTCCGTGTCATGTAGCTCTGAAAGTAGACGTTCTCTCCCAAATGATGACCCACCCACGACGTAGCGTGTGCAGTTCGGGATGGTGTAGCATTCCAGGGGGCGTGGCTTCTGCAGATGGGTAGCTGGGTGCCGATGGGGAGGGCAGGTGCCCTGTTAATGGGGGTCGAGATCGCGGGGCTCCAGCTCTCACTGCAGTCACTTATCTCGTGGGGGTGGATGCGAGGCAGTTAAGTGCCTGTGAGCCGGATGTAAGGGTCTTGTAGAAAGTGCAGGTGGAGTTCTGAAGTGGGGCACGGGGATTTCTGCTCATGTAGAAGCAGTTTAAGGGAACATATTTCGGAAGGCTAAAGAGAATGGAAAGGTATGATCTGCTAGGCGCAGACCTACACGTCTGATGAAGTGACGGGCGTGTCAGAACGGTGGGCAGGTGGCGTCGTCTGTGAGGTTGGTTACAGAATCACTGAGTCGGCCTGAGAGGGAGCAGTTGGGGTCACCTCCTCTGGGGCCTGCCTCCCCCTGCTGCCGCCCCAGCGTCACCACCGGGTTGCCACTCAGCCTCTGCCCGAGTCTGTCCTGGTCCGGTGGTTGGCGTGTTCTTATGAACGTTGGGGCCGGAATTTTCCTTCACCGATTTGTGCCCGTCGCTCTTCTTCCCGCTTCGGGACCCTGTGCTGGGCGAGCCCAGCGCCGGGCACCCAGGTGTCTGAAGCCTGGTGCCGTGCCAGGACAGGTAGCGCAGGGACCCGGAGCGCAGGCCCCTGGTGTTGCACTGCTAGGTCACACACACTTCCACACTTTCCACCTGGCTGAGGCCAAGCCTCGGCCTCCCGGAGCCTCCATACCCTAGTTTGTGAAGTAGGGTTAGAAGAAGCGCCTGCCTTGTTGTAAGAATTAAACGTGACGATACACTGTAAAAGCAGAGCCCTGTGGGAGAACGTCCTTCCCCACCCTGCACTCACCCCAGGGGGCCCTTTGCGCCTGCATGATGTACTTGACTTGTCGCTTACCACATTTTACCGAATTTATAGTTTTCCTTCATCATCGCAGGTCGTTGAGGTATTTAGAATGACTAGCCTGTTGCATGATGTTGTAGAAGTAAATTGTATCAATTTGTTTCTTGATACACATTTGTTATTTTACCTGACTCTCAAAAAAGCTGACATGTATAGTAGACTGTCCTTCAGCTTGTCTGATGCTTTTCCCTCAGTGGGTCTGGGGTTATGGGCTTTCAGAAGGAAGACCCGCGGTAAAATGCCATTCTCACCACATCATAGCAAAGCTGCCTGTTATCTGAGTGCTGTAGCGCTGATGACGTTGCCCCTGATCCCACTCTCGCCCTTCTCCATGCTGCGCTCTTTGGAAGTCACTCTGCCCAGCCCATGGCCAAGGGGGGGGTTACACTACCCTCCGCCCCCGGGAGAGGAGCTTGGTTTTCTTTTCTTCATACACTCGTAACTTTTTTTTTCATGGCACTTGGATGCCAGTTTGCTTCTTTTAAACACTGCCCAAGTCTAGAAACTTTCCTCAGGGTGATACGTCTTGTTTCAATCCGTTGGGTGTGTTCCCAGTGTTGACTTTTCAGTAATGTTTGTGTTTCTAGGTATGCAATGAAATGCTTAGACAAGAAGAGGATCAAGATGAAACAAGGAGAGACATTAGCCTTGAATGAAAGGATTATGTTGTCACTTGTGAGTACAGGAGTAAGTATTGAATTTTGAA
>PVKM010032947.1:0-16174 GCA_004027735.1 Carollia perspicillata
GGGAAGCGGGCTCTCACTCCCCGCCCCAAGTCCTTCGGGGCGGGCGGAGGAGCGCGGCCCAGATCCTGCGGGTGGCGCTTCGCCCTGCGGCAGGGCTGCGGTGGGGCGGCGTGTGTGTGTGTGTGTGTGGGGGGGGGTGTTTTCTCACCGTCGTAGTCGGGGAAGCAGATGCTAAGATGCGCCTTTTTTATCTTCTCGGAGAACACGTCCTTCTTGTTGAGGAAGAGCACGATGGACGTGGTGGCGAAGTAGCGGTGGTTGCAGATGCTGTTGAACAGGTGCAGGCTCTCGTGCATGCGGTTCTGCGGAGGGAGAGGCCGTCGGGCACGCGGCGCCACGGGCAGCGGCCCGCTCCCGCAACTGCTTCGGGCCAAACTCCCCGGACCCTCCCCGCGGGGCTGCTGGCTGCCCCTTCTCCCCGGACGGCTCTGGAACGAACGTCCCCTCCCGGACGCGCCCCGCTCCCGCAGCGCCGGTCCTGCTGCGCACTCACCACTTCGTCGTCCTCCACCAGCACCATGTCGTAGGCGCTCAGCGCAGCGATGAAGATGATGCAGGTCACCCCCTCGAAGCAGTGGATCCACTTCTTGCGCTCCGAGCGCTGCCCGCCCACATCGAACATCCTGCGAGGCCGGTGGGGCCTGAATCCACGTGTCCAGCCCCCTGGACACGCCGGCAAGCCTCCCCTCGCCTCCCAAGGTGACCTGGGGCGCCCTCGGACCGCACCGGCAGCTGGAGGGGCCAGGCCTTCCCGCGGGCGGGATATCTGGGAAGGGGCAGGGTCTCTCACCGGGACCGGGCCTCGGGACGACGAACTTGCGGGCAGGGGGCCCCTGAGTGGGCCCGGGGGCGGGGTCGTACCGGAAGTTGAGGTCCTTGAAGGAGAATTGCGTCTCGATGATGCCGGTGGTCTTGACACGCGAGCGCAGCACGTCCTGCTCAGTGGGCACGTAGCCCGGCGTTACCAGGCGTTCCAGGTCCGAGAGGTAGCTGCGAGAGAGCCCGGGGTGTGGGTGGGTGGGTGGGTGGGGTGCAGGGGCGTGGCCGGGCCCGCCCGCGCCCCCGCGCCCCGCCTGGGCGCTCACTAGCCCGCGGAGTCGTTGAGCTGGTACTCAGAGGCGCGCTCGAAACAGGCCTGGATACCCGAGTCCTTCCACAGCCGCTGGATGATGTCCGACATCTCCTTGGGCATCGTGCCCTCCTCGATGGTGTCCGCCATGTGCATCAGCTTCCGGGCATCGTCCTGGGGACGGGGTGGGAGTGGTGGGTGGTGGCCCCGGACTTGAGCCCGGCCCCGCGCCTCGAATCCTCCGGCCCAGCCCCGCGCAGCCCCGCTCTGCCGCGCTCAGCCCGCCTCCTGGCGCACCTGGCGCGCGGAGTCTCCGTACTGGATGTTCAGCGTGGTCATGGCGCGCACGATGGCCAGGATGGACTGCAGCGTGTTGCCATAGATGATGGCGATGAACTCGAGGCACTCTTCCAGAGAGTACCCGTCCTGGTGGATAATCCTGCGGCCGGGGCGAGCCGGGTTCAGCGCCTCGCGGTCACTTGGAGAAGGACTGACCATGTGCGCACGCCTCCCCTCCCCCCACCTCGCGGCCTAGGCACCGGCCCTTGCACTCACTTCATCTGCTTGACAATGGTGCTCTTCCCAGACTCGCCGGCACCTGGAAGGGAAGCCTTGCCTCAGAGCCGTGCCGACCGCCCCCTCTCCCCCTCCTTCCCGTCCCCTACCTACCAGGCCCGGGCAATGGCTAGGCCGACCCAGAGCGCCAGCCTAGCCCTCGGTTCCCCCTGGTTTCCTCTCACTCCCCCAAAGTCAGGTCCTGACACACTAGCAGAAAAACGTTCGTAAATGTCAGGAGTGACGGAAGAATGCCGAAGAGGGGCATCGACGACCTCAGCTGCGCTGGGGAGCCTGCAAGCAAGACCCCGGTTTCCTCCGTCTCTATTAGTCTGAGACCAAAATAAAGAAATCCTGGAGCGCCACCTTGTGAAAACATATGGTACTGCACGTCCGGGGTTATTTGAGCCGGGTCGAAACAGCTTTTCTCGGGGGTGGGGAGTGTCTCCCAGAGGCTCAGAGGGCATTAGCACCGTTGGTCGGGGAGAGACGGAGCTGACAGCCCCTCTAAGCCTGCTCTCTCAAGGGTGTACGGCGCAGTTAATGGGATTTCTGGCTTAGCTTTCCTGTCTTCCCTGTCCCCGGAGGGCCCGAGTAGAGCTCGAACCCCTCTCAGAGCAGTTCCTTCTTCCCCTGGGGGCGGGGCGCGGGGGCGGGCAGTGGCCTTGAGGCGCTGGACTGGAGCCCCCTGTTCCACACTGCCAGGGACCATGGGCACGCTTCCTCTATTCCCTTCCTTAGTCCCTTCCTCTCCCCGTAGCTGCTTTGCACTTCTGCCCACAATAAAGCTCTGAGAACTGGGGGCCACTGTGTGGCCCTGGGTGATCCTAGAGGCTGCCCACTTTCAGGGGGACTGTGATTTCCTCCCCAAGGGAGCAGCCCTAGTGTGGGATCCCCAGGAATTCCCTAGTTTCTGAGCCCTGCCCAGCAGGGCCATCAAGCCCAGCCAAGGCAAGAGTGTGCCCGTGAGCACACGTCTACAAGAGTGGCTGGTACACACTTCTCAGGAGAGGAGGCTGTGGAGGTGGGCCCTCCGGAGAGGGGTCCCACAGCGTGCCCAGCTCTGGGGGGCCAGGGCACCATGAGTCAGGCCCAGCCCTGTCCGGCCAGGGCTCCCCCTCTGCTCCCCGCCCTGCCGCCGGCTCACCGTGCTTCCCAAGTCCTCCCTGCTCCACAGAAGGACCACCTGCCTGCCCCCAGGCCCCTGGCTTTGTGGCAGTGGCCCCACCTTGGCCCACACCCATACCCAAAAGCAGCAGTTTCACGGTTCGGGCATCCTTCTCAGCATCTTCTTTCAGCTTCTTTTCCAGCTCCCGGGAGTGCTTCTCCTCCGCGCTGGCCCCAGCCCCCATGGCCCCAGCAGCAGGTGAAGAAACGGGGTCAGCTGGCTCTCCTGAATGGCAGGGTCTCCAGAGCCAGGCTCAGGCCAGGCTCTGGCCTCCCCAGACACTCTTCTGGCCCCGAGACTGGCAATCGACTGGCTCTCCAGACCTGTGCAGGCCCTGGTGGGGTTGCTTAGTGGGATTTGGGTGCTGGGGATAGCCAAGAGCCAATCAGAGACAAGGACAGGTGAATCCAGCTCAGCCCCCAGCCCTAATCGGGGCTGGCTGGTGTGGCCCCAATCCCTCAGCTGCTGACTCTGCACCCCCTCTACCACCTCCTCCAACGCTCCAGGAGACAACCTGGATGGGGAGATACATCAATCTCCTGCCTCTGCCCTGGAGGAGGGAGACAGGGCAGGGGGCTCCAGGCTCAGAAAGGGGAGGACAAGGCCTGAGACAACGGGGAGGGGGGTTATGGGGGTGGGGCTGGCAGCAGGGAGTGAGGGGGAAGGATGCACTGAGCACCTGCCCCAGGCCCAGCACTGGGCTGGGCACTGCTCCCTGTCTCGTGAGCTCACGCCGGCCCTGGGGGAGGGCGCCTGCATCCTTGGCCCCCTCTTACCGATGAAGGAGCAAAGGCTCAGAGTCACACAGCAGGAGGTGGTTGGGAAGGGCTGGGTGACTCTGGACCCGGACCTGACTCCCTGGACTCCACGCTCTTCGGGGGGTCAGAGGCAAACGTGGAGACTGCATTTGCGCCACACGAGGGGGCTGTATCCGATCCAGGCAGGGCCGCTGTGTGCAGTGTGCCCGTGGGTTTGGGTGGGCCTGTGTGTCCGCTCTGTGTGCCTGGGGGGATGTCTGTCTTTTACTGGCCCCAAGTAAGGCAATGGCAGGACACACGTTTGTCCATCTATACTTGTGTATATACACATTCCTGTGTCCTCGTGTGCCTATGCACATCTGTTTGTGTACAGGTGTACACACATGTATGTGCTTTTGTACACTTCTTTGTCCACACATGTGCTTGCACACATGCATGCTTGGGTGGCCCAACACGTGTGTGCATGTACAAATGCACGTTAGCATGTACGTATCTGCGTGACTGTGTGCGTACATTTATGCATGTGTGTGCCTGTATGTGTGCACTTTCCTGTGCTCCTTTTTAAAAAGATTTTATTTATTTATTTAACATTTTATTTATTTTCAGAGAGAGAGGAAAGGGATAAAGAGAAGGACAGAAACATTCGTGCGTGGCTGCTTCTCACAGGCCCCCACTGGGGACCTGGCCCGGCAACCCAGGCACGTGCCCTGGCAGGAACCTGAACCGGCGACCTTTCAGTTTGCAGGCCACTGTGCCTCTTTTCGTGCATGCGCGCTTGAGTGCAACAAAGTTTCTGACCTGCAGAGGTGGCCGAGCTCTTCCAGGAAATGTTTTGCAGGCCTGCTGTTGGGTGGGGAAACTGAGTCCCGGAGGGGGACTGGCACTTGAAGGGGAACAGAGGGGTGGAGCCCATCTGCTTGGCTCCTGTTCTGTGCCATGGGTGCTCCGGGACCTGCCTCTGAGCCTGCTGCCTTTGGGGACGGTGGTCTGTGTGGGTCCGGGTGGGCCAGGCGTGCTGCCGGGAGACAGTGGCTGGAGGGAGCCTGGAGCGTCAGTCCCGGGGCTCTGGAGATTTCCCCCCATGCATCAGAGGACCCAAACCCTGGGCTCCCGAGGCTCCCTCAAGGGGACCCGAGCCTCCTGCTTGGACTCTCTCTGCCTTTTAGCGCTCGACTCTGTTCGAAACCCAAGAGACCACGAGGGGGTGCCAGGGCCCCAAACCCTGAGCATTGGAAACTGTCCCTAAGGCATGGGTGGGGATACTGACTCCCACCTCAGCCTCAACTCTACCCTGTTGGGGGAGGGGGGTTTCTGTCCAGGAGCAAGAGATCATTTGGCCCTTTTCAGCTGCAAGTTCCATCCTGCACCCCCCACAATGTAAGTGAGGCCCAGGGGAGGTCTCTGCAGCCCTTTATATACTCACTGCCCAGAGGTTTGGGGGTGCAGGAGCCCAGGTTTGTTAAACTGCCAGAACCATGGTTTCTGCACATCGAGTTTATTTGAAGTAGGGACAATCCACTGCCTCCGAGCCCCCACCTGGCCCCTTGTCACCAGGCACAGCCCTAAGCCCTGCCGGGTCCACGGGCCAGGCCTCCCCAGCCAGGGCGCCCAGCCCTATTGTCTCCCCTCCCTCAGCTCCTCACCTGTCCACTCCCCCCACTTCTGCTCATCTGCTCCCGTGGGACCCTCACTGAGAGCCACTGGGTGCAGGCAGGCAGGATGGGGCTTTTGTTGCTTGTAGGGGGGAGAGGAAGCAGGACTGTGGGGGCTGTGGCATTGTCTTGCCAAGTCCCAGTCCCTAGTGCTGGCACAAGGTGGGACAGAAAGCCAGGTGAGGTGAGTGTTGTGCAAACAATCGAATGAGCGAGTGGAAGCTGGCCTGCAGGAGAGAACGAATGGGAACGGGTGGTGAGGCCACACAGGGCTGGGGTGCAGGGCAGGGGCAGCAGAATCCGGGCATGGGCTGAACCCCCATCCTTCTTCCCCTACCAAGGAGAGAAGCCAAAGTCCAGTCCCAGAGCCAGTGTTTATTAACAAGATGGAACCCAAGGGTGGCGGTGGCCTGGGCAGCAGAGGGCCGCCAGGAGCCCCCACCCACCTCCCCAGCGGCCCCCCTGAGCTATTTACACCCATCATCTGAAGTGGTGGGCAGAAGGGAGCTCGGGGGGCCCTGCAGGCCCCAAGCCTCCACTGCGGCCCCCGCTGCCCTGCTTGCGCCCGGCCCCTCTGCTGTCCTCCCAGCCCCTGAGTCAGTGGCACAAAGCGAGGAGGTAGAATGGCCAGGCAGGGAGGGAGGAGGCGGGAGGGGCGGGCTGCCCATGCAGGGCTCTTCTCCAGTCCCCAATAAATAGAGAATAAATACCCAGGAAGGGGCTGGCCTTGACTGAGTGCCCCACTCCCGGGCAGGGGCAGGGGCGGGCATCCCGTGCCGGCCCCTCCTCCCCTCCCTCTCCGAGTGCATCTGAGCCCCCCACCTGCTCCCAGTCTCCGAAGCAGTCCTCAGTCCGCAGGGCGGCTCAGGTCGACAGTGCACGCTGGCACAGGTGTGCAGCCCGCGCCCGTCTGGGTGGGGGCGGGCTCCCTCCCTGTGTCCTGTGGGTCCCAGCAGCAGCTGTCGGGCAGGTGGACCCCCAGCTGAGTCGGGGGCCTGTGAGGTCCTGGCCGGGCCCTACCCGCTGGCTAGGCCCGATGGGGTGGCCTCTGTCTCCTGCTGTCTCTGACCAGCACGGGTCCGAGTTCTGGACGATGCTGCCGCGGAGGCAGCTCTGTACAACCCACCAATAAATACTGTCTCTGCAGGGGCAGGGTGTGTATAGAATATAGATATTTTTATATATATATATATCTATATATCTTTTATATTAAAAGGGACAAGGGACAGGCTGGCCCGTGGCCAGGCTCAGGCAGCTGGCCTCATGTGTCCGGCGGGTGGTGGCGGCGGTTCCGGGGCTTTTTCTGGTCCTGGGGGTCAGGAGGCCTGGGTGCCCCCGGGGCCTCCCTGGGGCTGGGGGGCACGTGGCGCCAGTAGCCCTGGCAGTACTGGTGGATGAGGCCCACCTCTGGCTGGGCCAGCAGCTGGGCCAGCTCCTGGTATGAGGGAGTGGTAGGGCCAGCGCCCGCGGGCGGCAGCAGCGGGGCGCTGGCGGCCGGTGGGGGGAAGAGGGCGGCATGGACAGCATCCCGGCCCAGCACGTGCAGCTGCACCCGCGTGACGACGTGTCTGAAGTTGTTCTCGGTGGCTGTGCAGGAGTACAGGCCGCGGTCCCCGAGCTGCAGGGCACGGAGCAGCAGGCCCTGCTCCGTGCGTAGGAAGCGGTCCTCAGCGCGGATCTGCAGGGGGCAGGGAGGGGGCTCAGGGGCGGTGCGGCCACCCTGCTGCCCCAGCCGGCTCCCAGACCAGGCCGCCTCTGCAGTCGCTCCGTGGAGGGGCACCCACGCGGAGTCTCCATGCACCAAGAAAACCCACGTGGAGGTTTCACACGACACCTGAGTGAGGCGTCTGTGCAGTTTCCAGCTCAGGAGAGGCGACCCTTAGGGAATTCTGGACCATGAGAGAGTTTCGGAGCACACTCAGAGAATTTCTATTTAATGAGAACGCCCGGCTGGGGCTCGCTCAGAAAATTCCCGTGGAAGGAAACTCCGTGGGAGGCCTGGAAGGCACTTCCATAAAATGAGGGCTACCCCACAGAGCTTCCATATGCTGGGCCCACCCCCAGGAGGTTTCTCTACAACGAGGCACACTTCCCGTGGAAGCACGCATGGAGCTTTCATGTACAGAGAAATGCCCATACACGGCTCCATGTAACATGGAAACCCCGCGGAGTTCCAGCATGGCTAGGCAACTTCCTCGTAGGGAAGGGAGCTCGGGCTGGCTCCTGTCGGCATGTCACCCACGTGAAGTTTCTACTGTATGGAGGACTCCGGCACCTGCGGTGGGGGCGGGGGCTGTGGGGCACAGGAAATCACCTCCCGGCGCCGGTCACTGGGATCTCGCTGGAACAGCCACTTAACGGTGGCCTGGGGCGAGCGGGGCTGGCACTCCAGGAAGGCGGCACTGCCTGCCACGCCATACTGCACCGACTCCACGGCATTCTTGTTGGCTGGGGAACGAGAGGGCGCTGTGTTCGAGCAGCAGGGCCTCTGGGCAGAGGGCAGGCTGGGGAGGGGCTGGCACGGGGGAGCCTGTGCAGAGACGCCCCTCCACAAAGGCAGGGATGCGCCATCGGGCATCCACTCCTTGTAGGGGTGGCTAGGGACATCCCATCGCCGAGACCCCAAGCCTCCTCACCCCCACGGGTCAGGTGAGACTCCTTCCACTGACGCCCTGTGGGCCGCTCAGGGGGCCACACGGGGTGTCTGCTTACTCACCATTGGAGTTGAAGCCACGGCACTGCCTGATGGGGTTCCCGTGGCGGACATCCTGCCGGCGGCTCCGCCTGGGTGAGGAGAGCTCCTGACAGAGGGTGCCTGAGGAAGTGTGCCCCCCAGGTCCCCATCCCCTGGAGACCAGGGCTCACAGACTCCCCGGGGTAATACCGCATCCACCCCCCAGCCCCCAGGACAGGGCCCCAGGTGTGGTGGCCAAATTCCAAAGGTCTGGGGGTCCACACCTCTTGGAGGACGCTGTGTAGCGGGAACAGGCCTGGCCATCCCAGGCACAGTAGGGGTCCCGGGCGAGGCAGCAGTCGGCACAGGCAGCCCCATATGCCTGGCAGCGGTGCAGGCTCAGATGGGTGACACCCACAGCGGAGGCCACGTACAGTTGTTGCTGGGAGAGGGGAAGGGGCCTGTCAGTCCCCTTCTGCAGCCAGCCCCCATCCGGAGCCAGCTGGGCTGGGCTCCTGCCCTTCCTAGTCTGGGCCTCAGCTGCCCCATCCCCGTGCCGAGGCCTTGACCCCAAGGGGCAGCAGGCTCCACCCTGCTCCCAGCCCACTTCACCGAACTCACCCTCTTGGAAGAGATGGTCATGGTCTTAACTGGTGCTGGGTCCTGGAAGAAGGTAAGGGTCAGCTGTGGGTTCTTGGGACCCCCCACTGGCCCTGCCCTGGAGGTCTGCAGTCATGAGCTGGTACTGAGGAGGGCCCAGGGGAGGGCAGGCCTGGGGTGTCACACCAACCTTGAAGACCTCCACCTCCTCCAGCATGAGCTCCTCCATCTGCTGGTCATCCTTGGGCAGCACAATGACCTTCTGCACTGTCCCGCGGTCTGGAACGGGCCGGGCAGGGCCTCAGTGGGGCTGAGGACACTGAGGAAGGGGCACCAGCCTCAGCCCCTTCCCCCACCAGGGCCCAAACCCCAGAGGGCAGTGGGGCAGCAGCTCTGTGCCAAGGTGGGAGAGTTTCCCCAGTGACGGCAAGGGGTCCGAGGGGCTGGACTCAGGATAAGGGGTGTCAGGGCCAGGGCCCACCCCTGCCACCCCAAACCCTCATTTGGGTGCTGCTCAGAACAGGAGGATGGAGGCGGCCCTCCACTGAGGACTACCAGAACTGGGGTGGGTGGGCTTGCACATGTGTGCACGAGAGTCCATGTCAGTATTCGGACCCACGGATCCTGGAGGTGTCTGCCATCTGCTCCCCCTTTCCTGCTCATACGTGGGTCCTCGGGCACCCAGTGCCCCTGCTCTCCTGGCCCCCGGGGGGTGAGGATGGGGTCTGCCCACCCCTAGTCTCAGTTATCCTGGCAACAGGAAGAACACTCCAAAGGATGAAGGTGGCAGAGCTGACCTTGACCGGCATGTAGCAACCCCTAGCAGCGTAGGTCCCAACCCCACGGGTCAGCACCCTCCACCCAGCGGGCCCAGCGCAGGAGGAGCCGGGAGCAGCAGTGGGTACCTGTGCCCAGGAAAAGCACCTCATAGCGCCCGTCGGCTGCATCCACCTGGTCCACGGCGACGGTGGTGAGCCGGTAGGGAGCGCCTGTGCGGACCACCAGGGGTCGCCGCTGCAGCGGGTACACGGCCTGGTACATGAGCGGGTGGCTGCGCATGAAGTTGATCACCTCGTCAGGGTAGTCCTTGGTGGACTTCATGGACGGTGTGAAGGTCCCGCCGGGGCACTGCGGGCAGGCGCGAGTGTCAGGCCCAGGCCGCCCAGGCGGGGCTCCCTGGACCCAGGAGCTGCAGGAGAGGCCTCTGTTCTGTGGGTTCCCACCTCCCCTGCCAGCTCTGCTCTCCAGCGCGGCCAGGCTTCTGCCCACACCCAGTGTCTCCGCAGGGCCTGCTCCGGGGGCTGTCCCAAGGTCCCACATCGCCAGGTCCCACTGCCACCTCCCTGGCCTCCTGTGCCATGACCTGGTGGCAGCATTCAGCAGAGCTGACCACTCCCCGTCCCTGTCCTCGTCGCTCTGACGTCTGATCAGATCCCACCCCCTCCCTCGCCTGCAGTCAGCTGGCTATGCTGGCCTCCCACCTGCCAGCTTTGCTTCGGGATCCTGGCGGGGCTGCTTCGCAGCCTGACGCTGTGTGTAAACGGTGGGGTTTTGGGAGTTTAAAAAATTTCGGCTTTACCAAGGGCAATGGTGGGCTCATGCTGTGTATGGTCCACCTCCCCACCGGTGAGCTGCAGGATGGCGGGGCCCCTGTCTACACAGGGCGGGACCCAGAGCAGCCCTCCCAGACGGCGCAGAAAGAGAGAGGCAGGGGACCCTCACCGTGCCAGGCCGTGGGTAGGGCATCTTCCCCGAGAAGGGCATCCACTGGTAGTTGGGGCCCTCCTTGTGGGCAAAAGGCCCGTTGAAGACCATGCGTATATCCGCCATGGAGTAGACGCACACGGCGGAGCCTCGGAACACGGAGCTGCAGGCAGAGCAGGCTGCTGTGGGTGGGGCAGACCCTCGGCCCAGGGCCCCTCCTAGCCGTCCCCACCCCGCAGCTGGCCACCGGGATGGGGTCCTCCACAAGGCACAGCCCCCCAACCCAGCCACACCCTGCCCCCACTGGCCTCGGCCCCAGCCTCACCCCGAGGAGGTAAAGACAGCATAAATGACAGGGTTCCTCACATCCTGGGTCTGCTGGACAAACACATCCTCTGGGGGCAGAAGGAGACGGTGCTGGGAGGGTGCCATAGCCAGGAGCCCTAGGGCCCTGCCCGCTCCTGCCCGGGGGACAGGACCCACCGGAGATGCCCGCACCAGCCGCCTCCCCTCCCGTGGGAGCCACAGGACCCCACCCGCCTGCTGGGCGCTCACGGAGCTCATCGAAGTGCGTCTCGATGCCATCTTCGCCGGGCACGGAGCACACCAGCCGCGCCTTCAGGAACGTGCTCCACTTGTTGACCAGGCAGCAGTGGCCGCCGTCATCGTTCTGGCGGGTGGGGGCAGGGGGCGGGGTCAGATCAGTTCGCTCCGCCCGAAGCCCAGGCCCGGGAAGGGCCGACAGAGCCAGGACCGGCCCGCCCACCCGCAGTGCCTACCAGGCAGATCCGCCCGATGCGAGCGTACACCGCGGGGCTCTGCGACGTCTCTGCAGACCGCTCGCGGAAGAAGAAGTAGAGCTTGTCGTCATTGCGCTCAGCGCTGTCGGGGATGAGCTCCGCGTGGATGAAAGACGGGTCTGCGGACGGGCAGGGGTCAGCTGGGCCAGCCCTCCTCTAACAACGCCTCTGTCCCCAGCAGAATCCCCCCCGCCCAAGTACAGGACCACCCTCAACTCTTCTCCAGAGGAGAACCGCTCCTCCCCTGCCAGTCACGGGGCCCGGAGGGATGTGCTCACCGTTGAGCCAACGGGAGTTGTACTGATCTGTGCGCATAGCCGTCTGCTTTCCAAGGGTGCGGAAGATGGCTGCGTCCGTGCCCATGAAGTCGATGTACACGCCAGCATAGAGTTCCTCATCTGTGGGGGGTGGGGGGGCAGAGGGTCAGTCAGGGGGACCGCCCTTTGCCAGGACCAGGGCGCAGCCCAAATGACCTGCAGGACCGGGTCTTGTCTCCCCCGCTGGCCCCCCAGGACACAGCCGCATCCCCAGTGGAGCGCTGGTCCATGTCTGCTGGCTCTGGGAGGCCTGGGGTTAAGTGGCACTGAGCGCTGATCAGCAGCCAGAGCCAGTTTCCGGGCGGAGGCACCCCCACCGGGGCTGACTGCAAGGGGCACCTGCGGCCCCTGGGGGCGGGGCTGGGGCAAGCTGCCAACCCCACTGCGTCGTGCTCCCTCCCAGACCACCCCATACCTGCCAATAACCCTCAAGAGCACAGATAAGAACAAAATGGAGTAAAACAATTAGGAAGTAATGAGTTTGGAGTATTTTTACCTTTTTAAAAGTAATTGATTTCATTGTAAGTTTACATAATTTAATTTTGAATAATAGCTGTGTTTGACAGCTGGCTCACAAAACACCTGAGCATGGAACCACCTCGCTGGCTCCAAGGCTTCCTTCTAGACTCCCCCAGGCAGGCCCTGCCTTCCCGTCGGACCCCCAGTCTGGGCGCGACCCTCAGGCTAGGACCCTGTCACTCGCCAGGAGGGGAGGACAGTGCCCATCTGCAGACCCTGGGAGGGCTCCGGCCTTTGCGTGGACCACCACACCATGGACTTCGGGATTGGATCTGGCCGCCTCAGCACGACCACCTGAGGGGCTGGGTGGGTGGTAGCTCACAGGGCCTAGTCTCGGCCCCTCAGCTCACACTGGGGTAAGCTGTACCCCTCTCCCTGCCAGGTGGGGCCTCACGGTGGGGGTTCAGGGCCAGCATGTTCACCTGGGGCAAGTGTTGGTGCCACCCCCCACCCCACAGGCAGAGGCCCACTCTCAGGCTGCAGGACCAGGGTGGGGCGGGGCACTCACTGATGAGGGCTGAGGCTGTGTCCAGCTTGGGGTCGTAAGGACACTTGCCCTTCCCTGACTCGAGTCTCTTGGGCTCCAGGTGGAAGATGTAGTCCTGCAGGGCAGGGGCGGGCTCAGCGGCAGCCAGGCGGGCCCCACAGCCAGGCAGGGCAAGGGTCGCCGGGGCCCAGGGGCTAGTCGGGCCTCCAGGGACACCCTGGCGCTGCCCCGCTTCACTCCCCGCCTCTCGCTGGGTTTGAACTCTGTCCAGCCAGGTTTCCCGGGACAGGGCCACACGGCAGGTTCCAAGGGAGGTGCTGCCTGGTCCCAGGTCTCAGAGGGCTCTGCTTTGGGGGCTGTGAGAGGGGTGTGCTTACCGGGGCTGAAGCCCCCGCACGCTGGCTAGTTCAGGAAGGCTCTGGCTAGGGCCCCCGGGGCCATACAGGGGAAGTTTTGTGAGCTGTGGCTGCCTGTCCTGGTCAGAGAAGGGGCTGCCAACCTGATCAGGGCTACTGGCCAAGGGCCTGGCTCCTGTCCTTTGCCATCAGGTCCCACCAGGTCAGAGGGCTCTGAGGCCACTGTGTCTCCAAGCTTTGTGCCCTACCTGTGGTCCTCAGGACAGACTAATAAGCCATGCCCGTTTTCTTGCCCCTCAGCAGAGCCCCCAACTCCACGTCTCCCCCTGGAGGCAGGAGTTGAAGGGTCCAGCTCAGACCCCACGGAATTTACAAAGGCCCCCGTGCCTCCCAGCCTCGCCCAAGGATGCTGGGAGGAAGGCTGGTGAAGGTGCCGGGACCGGGATGAGCGCACGGGGACAAGAGAGGGAAAGGAGAGAGGCGCAGAGGCAGGAGGAGCTGGCAGTGGGGGCGGGGGCAGGGATGGTGATGGGAAGGTGTACACAGGCCTGGATTCCAGTTACACGATGCACAAGTGACTTCCTGCACACGTGGGACAGCACACAGAGCTTGGCACACATCACTGGCAGCGCACAGAACCCACTGTTCACAGCCTGGGCACACACACACACAGTCGAAGCAGCCCCACTTTTCAGCACTGCCCACCACACACACATGCCCGAGTGACCACTCGCCCTCACACACCGGCAGCCCCTGCCCAGCCCCAGCCCCGCCCCCACCTCAATCTGGGTCCTGATGGGTGACAGACAGCTCTGCCACTCCCAACCCCAGGGAAGAGGGCCTCAAGTGTGTGAGTGTGCAGGGCACCTGTGCTAAATGAGGACCCAGCACAGGAGGCACGGGCCATAGACCCGAGAGCAACGTGTCACTGCGCACATGTGCCATGTCCCCACTCTGGTGCTGAGTAAGGTATGGGCTTGACAGCAAACGTGTGCCCAAGTGTATGTTGGTGTGTGCTCACGCGTGTCTACACACAGGTCCTGAGGGCTGAGGCATGGCTGTCCCCAGGGCTCCTGGCTTCCCCACCTGGTGGCTTCAGGACTCATTGCTTGCAGGGGTCCCACTGAGGCCAACTTGAGTCCAGCTGGGACTGCCTTCAGAATGAATCACTGCAGGGGAGGGGCCGGGGAGGGGTGCAAGGACAGAGGGGAGCCCCAGGGAGGCTGGCCCGGGGCACGGACTCCTGGCTGTAAGGCCAGGCCCAGGAGAGTTCAGTTCAGAAGCAGGGCTGCCTGGCAAGGACCTGGAGGGATGAGGCCCACCTGGCGTGGGGCTGTGGGCGTCGGGCGGAGGGCGCCATCCGTGGCTCTGCTGCCTCGGCCTCGGACCACCTGCATCTGGGTCCAGGGAGTGGCCTAAGAAGACGAGGAACAGGGTTAGAGCCAGGGGTGGCAGGGGCCGGGGGAGCGGGCTCGGGCTGCCAGCCTCTCACACCACACGCCAGGAACACACGTGAGCACCTGGCCCCCAGAGCACACACATGCACCGGTGCGCACACATATACACACCACCTGGCTCACACTGGCGCGTACACACATGGCCCCTAGGTCCAACCGCTCTTGCACACACCCTACAAGGTCACACCAGCTACACGCATGCCCACATGGAAATGGAAAAGGGCAGAAGCAGGCGGGGGTGGTGGTGGCAGAGCTGGGCAAGGGGCAGCTCTCCCCCAGGCCGGGTGGCAGAAGCTGACCCAGGCGTCCAGCCTTCTGACGCCCAGGCCCCTGCCAGGCCCTCTGGCTCGGGCTGCAGGGGACGGTCCACGGGCCTGGCCCAGAGGACTGTGGGAGCGAGTGCTTACTACGTGCCAGGCCGGGCGCTAAGGGCTTTGGGCAGTTAGCTCACTGCCTCCTCCTCACCCCGACCTGTGAGAAAGGCGAGCATTAGCCCCGTCTTCAGGGGAGGAAACTGAGGCTCTGAGAGGTGAAAGAGGTCACTCACCCAAGGTCACAGGCCTGGGAAGTGGCAGGGCTGGGGTTCAGGCCCAGCCTCCCATCGGAACCCTGGAATGCAGCCTCCCGTGGGGGCAGCGCAGGGCGCGGGTGGGCGGGGCTTACCTGGGCGCGGCGACCACGGTTGACGTAGGCGCACATGGGGTTGTAGGCGCCGGTCCCACACACGTACAGGTGCGTTCGGTTCCAGGGCTGGATGAGCCTGACGAAGTTCCCGCACTCACCCTGGGGCCAGAGGGAAAGCCGGGGAGGTGCCCAGATGCCTCCCTGGAGCCCGCTGCCCGCCCCCCATCCCACCTGTGGACCCGCGGCACTCACGTTGCCATCCTTGCCCGAGAGCACGCACTCCTCAATGCGCTGCGGGGAGGCCGCCCAGTGGATCTGCCGGAGACGCGCGTCAGGGTGCACAGCCTGCGGGACAGGCCCCCCCCCCCCGCGCTGCGGCCCCGTGCCCCGCAGTGCCCCGCCCCACACCCGGGCTGGCCCTTACGATGAGCGGCTCGCGGTTGATGTCGTGCAGGTCCAGGGACAGCACGTAGTCCTTGCTGCCCACGTACATGCGGTCGTGGTCCTCGTCCTTGAGCAGGATGCGGTAGTCGGTCGTGTTGAGCAGGAAGTTGAAGAAGTGGGCGGTGCCGGTGGCCTTCAGCTCTGGGAACGGAGGGCAGGGCGGCAGTTGGGACCCTTGGAGACCATCCAGTCATACCCCCTTTGGCAGAGAGGGTCCCCCTGCACTCAGTTATCTTAACCCCTGGCCTCCCCTTCAGGGATTACTGTAGCTCTCTGTCTAGTCCCTTGTTTGCCGGGAAGAGAAAGTGGGACAGGTGGGCAGGCAGGGGAGGGGCCACACCCAAAGCTCCAGTCCCGATTCATCGGCAACCCCAGTCAGTCTCTGGCTCCCGATGAGAGGACAGTGGGCAGGAGCCAGCGAGTGAGACCGCATCAAAGAGTCCCTGCTGTGGCGGGGGTTGGTGCTCCCCCGCTCACTCAGGGCAGGGCCAGCACCCCACGGGGGCCTAAAAGGGTTCGTGAGTGGGAGGTGGGGGGAGGTGCACCCAAGACAGCCTGCAGATGCTGGCACAGAGTCAGGGTGCCCTGTCCTCACCCCCAGGCAGAGGGCGATGCTGGTACCCAGCAAGATCCCCACCCTGTCGGAGCAGGTTAGCCAGGACACCGGCAAGCCCTGCTGGAGCCACACTGCCTCATGGAGCGGGCTCTCCCCAGGCCCTACGGGGCTGCTAAAGGTGGGGGCTCTCAGGCCATTTGGAGGCAGCCAGGAGCAGCAGCCTCCTCGGCAGGACTCCAACAGCCGGACCCTCCCACCTCCAGGGTGTGAGGGAGAGTCCTCCTCCCTAGGGATGGAGGACAGGAGGGAACTTAGCAAACGACAGGCCACTGACAGACACAGGACTCCAGGAAGCATAGAAAACTTCCTCTGGGAGGGGGAGCGCCCAGGGGTTCCCTGGCAAGCCCCTGCTGCTCCCACGGCTCTCTATTTTT
>PVKM010032948.1:0-16169 GCA_004027735.1 Carollia perspicillata
CCTGAGACCAGGGCGAACAGAGTCCTAGTTGGTGTCCACGACTGAAGGCTGTTACTGAGGGTGAAGGATCAGGGCTGTGAACGGGGAGGGCTGGCACTCGAAGCTGACGTGACCCTGTGGACCACACACACTCACGGACTTGAGGGGAAGCAGAGCGTGCATAGGATGACAGTCCCCATTTGCCCAGACCATCCTGGATTTAGCACTGACTCTTCTGCATCCTGGGAACGCCCTCAGTCCAGGGCAAACACATGTGTAGATCATATTCTGCCACTTTGATTCCACCTTTTTGCTGGTGCAGAAGATTCTTAGCCTCAAACTCTTAGGAAACCCTGGAGGCTCTGGGGCCGCACACCTGATTCCTGTAAGACAGTTCTACTGAGCCTGGACTCCAGGTTTTACATTTTACATTTTAATTATTTAAAAAATCTAGGAGATCCTGGCAGCATGGTAGCTGGCAGCTCTGTCTGCTTGCTCCCAGACCCGGACTGGACTTGCAGTCAAAACACTGATCAGAGAGTAAGTAAGAATATCTGTGAGTGAGTGTGTACGTAGATGAGAGCTTGGGGAGTGTGTGGCTGTGGGCAAAAATTCAGCCACCTGCTGGGCACCCAGGAGCAGCTGGCCTGGGTACTCTTAGTGGGGTTGCCATAGCTGCCCAGCCCAGCACAGCACTTCTGGCTGCATGGAATTGGGTCAGGGGCAGATCAGCTCAGTAGCCACAAGCTACCGGAAATGGAGAGAGAAGGCCTGGGTGGTGTGGGCTGAGAAACACCATGGCAGGAGCAGGCCTGCCTGAGATAGAAGATCTCTGGAGGGAGCAGGAGCAACACTCTGCCACCACCCTGTGCTATAGTATAGCTGCAGGTCTCTTCCCAACACCATCTGGGAGAGATCCAGAGAGAAACTTTATCCAAAACTGTTGGAGGCTCTGAAAGGTGGTGGCCATCCCTGACCATGAGAGACTGTGTGATTTTTGGGGAGGAGGAATGTGTGAAGAATAGGGGACTGTTTGAAGAATAGGTCCCCTCAGGGACTGGTGCTACAGTATGGAGGCCACACAGAAATTCATTTAAAAGGTCAGCTGAAGCAAGACCTGAGACTCTTCAGGGACCTGGGTCTCCCACATCTGTGTGTGTGCACTTGTGTGCATGAGTGCAGTGTCTCTGCTAACCAAAAACTCAGAGGGTTAAAGTATACTGAGGGAATGATAGGACTCGACCCAGCACAGCTCATGACAGAGAGCTGTTCAGGGTGGAGATATCAGGCCAAACCTCCTGCGAGGGAGCAGCAGACTCAGGTCTGGAAGGCAGGAGCTGAATGCTTGAGATCTGCTGCATCCAGTCAGATTCCCTCACGGACAGGTGAGCCCACCACCCCCATCTGTGGAATTACAGGCCCTGCAGATCAGTGAGACCAGGCTCAGGAGTTTCCTGCTGGGTACATTTCTGCAGGAGAAAGAAGAAAAAGCTCTGGAAAGGCCCTTCAGCAGACATTATGAGCTACACAGTTCCCCAGGCCCTGATCTACTCAACCCAGCATAGAGCATAGAGGATAGAGACAGGCACATTAAGGTGCTGTATTCTCTCCTGCATATCTGCTTAACATTCATTTCTTTTTTTTATTTTTTATTTTAATTGTTATTCAAGTACAGTTTTCTGTCTTTTACTCCCATCCCAGTCCACCCCCCCAGTGCTCCCCACCTCCCTCCCATTTCCACCCCCCTTAGTTTTTGTCCATGTGTCCTTTATACTTTTAACATTCATTTCTTATCCTTCAATCTTGGACCTAATATGTCACCAGGTTTTATATAATAGTTCATTTCAAATTCCATATTTTGCTCTTTCCTTCTCCTACTCCATTTTACCTTCTTCCTTCCTCTTCTTATTTGTTTTAAATTCTACTTTCTCCTTATCCATGACTTGTTACTTGTTTCTGTTCTGCACTCTTACTATTTCTCCCCACTTCAGCCTCTCAAAACCACTTGTAATTATTATTAGTCATCTCACATTCTTTTTTCCATTCTTAAAACACCCTTATCCTCTCTCCACCTCTATCATTCTTTGTTTGTTAATTGTGGATAACGTGGTTGTTACAGCATTTCTTCAAGAACACTATTCTTTAGTCACCATTTCTTCAATAATAGTGACTTATTTCTAGATAGTCACTATTTTTCAATTTCAAATCTTAAATTTTACTATTCCCCTTTCCTACTCCAGTTTGCTTTCCTCCTGCCCCGCTTTTTTGGTTTGTTTCAAAGATTAATTTTTCCCTGTCTTAGCCTCATTTTCATTCTTCACTCTTAGTATCCCTTCTCCCTATATCCTCCCAATATCACTTCTCTTTCCTCTAGACATCTTGTGAGTTCTTTCTTTCTTTCTTCTTTCTTTCTTTCTTTCTTTCTTTCTTTCTTTCTTTCTTCCTTCCTTCCTTCCTTCCTTCCTTCCTTCCTTCCTTCCTTCCTTCCTTTCTTTCTTCTCTCTCTTTCTTTCTTCTCTCTCTCTCTCTCTCTCTCTCTCTCTCTTTCTTTCTTTCTTTCTTCCCTTCTTCCCTTCTTCCCTCTTATTCCCATTCCACCTATATAAATCTTAGCTAATTTGTTGTTGATATTGCTGAGGTGGGTCTTCTTCTCCAATTTGGTCCCTATTATTGTTTATACATATTTTTTGTTCTCTCTCTCTCCATATATTTATACACACGCGCGCGCGCACACACACACAATGTGCTTCCCTTCTCTTACTCCATTCTGCCTTCCCTCCTCCCCTTTTATTTATGATGTAAATTTTATAATCTTTCTCTCTTCACCTTGTCTCTATTCCCTACTCTTATTATTGCTCCTCCATGTACCCTCACAAATCACCTTTCTTGCAGTTCGTCATCTCATATTTGATTTCCCTTTCTTCGATAGTCTTAATCTATTACACCTTTATTAATATTGGCTCATTTGCTGTTGATAGTGTGATTGTGGGTGGGGGTTATTTTTGCAGTTATGGGTTTTTTCCTGGGCAGTTTGGTCTTGTTCTGGCAGCAGCTATACAACAGTATATAAGATGTGGTGTGTGGAGTGACTCTCAGTCAGCCAGCTGGAGGGAAGATTTACCAAAGAATGGCCCCAAAACAACCAAAACACAATTATAGCCAGAGGGCCCACATAAATAGCATAAATGGCATCCTAAGAGCATCAAGTTTAGAAGATCAAGGAGACTGCACCACTGAGTCCCACCACAGAAGTTCATATCATGAAGACTGGAAGTCAAAGCAGATCAATCGAAGAAGCAGAAAAAAACAAGAAGAGTCACCTAAAGTGGGGAAACAAAGTAACAACCTGAAAATGAAAGAAAAGGAGGAATCCCCAGAAAGGCTGCTAAATGAAATTGAGGAGAGCAAAATATCAGACATCAAGTTCAAAATAATGGTTATAAGGATCCTCAAGGAGTTCTGTGACAACTACAAACAACTCTAAGGAAGCTACAGGGAACTTATTATGAGCTAGACAAGCATGAAAAAGGAGATAGAAACTATAAATAAGAGCCAGGAGGAAATGAAGAATACAATATCTTAAATGAAAAACACATTAGAAGAAATTAAAAGCAGGTTAGATGAAGCAGAGGATCAAATCAGTGAGCTGATTTGAAGACAAAGTAGAAAAAAATTACCAGAGAAAGCAATGAAATGAAAAAGGACACACAAAAAAGAGGAGTTAAGGACAACATGAAATGTATGAATATCCATATCATATGGACACCAGAAGGAGAAGAAGAAGAGCAAGGGATAGAAAACCTGTTTGAAAAAGTAATGACAGAAAACTTCCTCAACTTCATGAGAGAAAAAGTCATGCATATCCAGGAAGCACAGAGGATCCCAATTAAGTTGAACCCAGAGTCCTGCTCCAAGACACATCATAATTAAAATGGCAAAATTCTAAGACAAAGAGAGAATCATTTTTAAATTTTTTAAAATTTTCACTTTTTTAAAATTATATTTTAATGATTATGCCATTACAGTTGTCCCCTTCATTCTCCTCCACCTTGCACACCCCCTTCCCCACATTTCCCCCCTTTAGTTCATGTCCACGTGTCATAAATTCTTTAGCTTCTACATTTCCCACACTACTCTTGCCCTCCCCCTGTCTATTTTTTCCCCACCGTCTATGCTACTTATTCTCTGTACCTTCTCCCTGCCTCTCCTCCTCCCACTCCCCTGTTGTTAACCCTCCATGTGATCTCCATTTCTGTGGCTCCACTCTGATCTAGTTATCTGCTTAGTTTGCTTTTGTTTTAGGTGTGGTTGTTATCACCTGTGAGTTTGCTGTCCTTTCACTGTTCATATATTTATCTTCTTTTTCTTAGATAAGTCACTTTAACGTTTCATATAATAAGGGCTTGGTAATGATGAACTCCTTGAACTTGACCTATTCTGAGAAGCACTTTATCTGCCATTCCATTCTAAATGAAAGCTTCTCTGGATAGAGCAACCTTGGATTTAGGTCCTTGCCTTTCATGACTTGGAATACTTCTTTCCAGCCCCTTCTTGCCTGTAAGGTCTCTTTTGAGAAATCAGCAGACAGTCTGATGGGAACTCCTTTGTAGGTGACTGTCCCCTTATCTCTTGCTGCTTCTAGGATTCTATCCTTCATTTTTATCTTGGGTAATGTAATTATGATGTGCCTTGGTGTGTTCCTCCCTGGGTCTACCTTCTTTGGGACTCTCTGAGATTCCTGGACCTCCTGGAAGTCTATTTCCTTTGCCAGGTTTGGGAAGTTCTCTTCTATTATTTGTTCAAATAAGTTTTCCACTTTTTCTTCCTCTTCCCCTTCTGGCACCCCTATAATTGGGGTGTTGAAACGTTTAAGATGTCCTGGAGGTTCCTAAGCCTCTCCTCATTTTTTTGAATTCTTCTTTCTTCATTCTTTTCTGTTTAGTTGTTTCTTTCTTCCTTGTGGTCCACACTGTTGATTTGAGTCCCAGTTTTCCTTCTATCGCTGTTGGTTCTCTGTGCTTTTCCTTTCATTTCACTTAGTGTAGCCTTCATTTGTTCATCTAATTTGTGACCAAAATCAACCAGTTTTGTGAGCATCCTGATTACCAGTGTTTTGAACTGTGCATCTGATAGGTTGGGTATCTCTTGGTCACTTAAAAGTATTGGCTCTGGGGCTTTGATCTGTTCTTCTGTTTGAGCCATGATTTTTAGGTCTGGTCGCACCTGTTGCATATGAGGGGCAGAGCCTTAGGTGTTCACCAGGGCAGGGTAACCCAGTTGCTGGATTGTGATGCTGTATGTGGGGGCAGGGTCAGAGAGGGAATAATGGCACTTGCTCTGCTCTCTCTCAGATTTCAGTCCCCTCTGCTGCTTCCAACAAGCAAATTGGGCCCTTCTGGTGCTGCTTCCTAGGTGGGTGAGCTTGTGTATGTTATAGGACCCTGTGGGTCTCTCCAACAAACTCTCCTGTGAGGCCAGGAGTCTCTCCTGGCACCTCCACCCCCACTATTGGTGTTTTTAGGCTTTATTTCCCAGTGCCAGGGCCCTGGGTTACACGGTCTGTCTCGCTGCCCGTTTTTGCCTTGTTTATCTGAGTGCGAATGTGTGACCTCAGTCAGCCAGCAGCCTTGCGCACCTCATTGGGTCTGCTCATTTCCTCTGCTTGCCTGGGGACTTTAAAAGATAGAAACATATCAAATAAACATCATAACCCTGCATCTACAAGAATTGGAGGAACAACAACAAAGAAAGCCCAGAGCAGGTAGAAGGAAGGAAATAATCCAGATCAGAGCAGAATTAAATGGCGTAAAGACTAAAAGAACAATTCAAAGGATTAATAAATCCAGGAGCTGCTTCTCTGAAGAAATAAACAAAATTGAGAGCTTTTAACCAGATTCATCAAGAAAAAAAGAGAGAGTACCCAAATAAATAAAATCAGAAATGAAAGGGGAGAATTTACAACTGATAGCACAGAAATACAAAGGATCATAAGAAACTACTATGAACAACTATATGCCAAGAGATTGGAAAACCTGGGCAAAATGGGCAAATTTCTAGAAAAATATAATCTTCCAAAACTGAATCAAGAAGAGCAGAAAGTGCCCTGACTGGTGTAGCTCAGTGGATTGAGCACAGACCTGTGAACCATAGGATTGTGGTTTGATTCCCAGTCAGGGTACATGCCTGGGTTGCAGGCTACTTCCCAGCAGGGGACGCACGAGAGGCAACCATACATTGATATTTCTCTCCCTCTCTCCTTCCCTTCCCCTCTAAAGATAAATAAATAAAATCTTATATATATATATATATATATATATATATATATATAAGATTTTCATATATATATGAAAGATTTTCATATATATATAAGATATATATATATATATATATATATATATATATATGAAAAGCAGAAAGCCTGAATAGACCAATAACAGCTAGTGAAATTGATGCAGTGACCAAAAAACTCCTGGCACACAAAAGCCCTGGAACAGGTGAATTTTACCAAACATTTAGGGAAAAGGTAACTCCTATCATTCTCAAATTATTCTAAAAAATTCAGGAAGAAGGAAGTATCCCAAACTCATTATATGAGGTGAGTATTATCCTAATGTAAAACCAGATAAAGACACAACAAAGAAAGAAAATCACAGGCCAATATGGCTGATGAACATAGATGCTAAAATACTCAACAAAATATTGGCAAACTGGATCAAGCAATACATTAGAAAGATCATACATGGTGAAGTGTATGATTCTTCCCAGGGTTGTAAGGATGGTATAATATTAGCAAATCAATGGACATAATACATCACATAAACAAAATGACAGATAAAATTCATATGATCATATCAATAGGTGCTGGAAAAGCATTTGATAAAGTATAGCAGCCATTTATGATAAAATCACTCAGCAAAGTGGGAGTACAGGAGCATACTTAAACATAATAAAAGCCACATATGAGAAACTTATAGCAACATTATACTCATCAGGTAAAAACTAAAAGCTTTCCACCTGAGATCAGGCACAAGATAAGGGTGTCCACTTTCACAACTTCTATTCAACATAGTATTGGAACTTCTAGCCACAGTGGTCAGAGAAGAAAAGAAATAAAACATCTCCAAATCAGAAAGCAGGAAGTAAAACTGTCATTGTTTCCAAATGACATGATAGTGTACATAGAAAACCCTATAGGCTCCACCAAAGAACTACTCGACCTAATAAGTGAATTTGGCAAATAATGGATGCAAGGTCAATATTTAGAAGTCAGTGGCATTTTTGTACACCAACAATGAAATAGAAATAGGAACTAGGAAGAAATTCCTATTTACTATAGTGACACACAAAAATAAAGTACCTAGGGATAAACTTGACCAAGGTGGTAAAAGACCTGTACTCTGAAAACTATACAACACTAAAGAAAGAAATTAGGGAAAAGACAAAAAAACACAGCATATACTGTGTTAATAGATTGGAAGAATTTTTGTCATTAAAATGTCCATACTACCTAAGTCAATCTATAGATTCAATAAACCCCTATTAAAATACCAATGGTATATATCACAGATACACAACAAATATTTGAAAAATTTATATGGGACCATATATGATCATGAGTTGCCTCAGCAATTTTGAGAAAGAAGAACAAAGGTGGGATCATCACACCTGACGTCAAACTATGTTACAAGGCCACGGTAATCAAAACAGTCTGGTACTGGCATAAGAACAGACTAACAGGCCATGGAACAGAATAGAAAGCCCAGAAATAAACCCATGTCTTTATGGTCAATTAATATTGACAAAGAGGTCAAGAACATAAAATGGACTAAAAATGGCCTCTTCAATAAACCATGCTGGGAGATCTGGATAGCTATATGCAAAAAAATGAAACTTGGTCACTAGCTTATACCATACACAAAAATAAATACAAGATGGATAAAAGACTTGAATATAAGTTGTGACACCATAAAAGTTCTAGAGTAAACATAGGCAGAAAAATTTTGGATATCCCCTGCAGCAATATTTTTGTCAATATATTTCCTAGGGCAAGGGATATAAATGAAGAAATAAACAAATGTGACTATATCAAATTTAAAAGCTTCTGCATGGCAAAGAAAACATCAGCAAAATGAAAAGGGAACCAACTGTATGGGAAAATATATTTGGCAATGATAACTTGGACAAGGGTTTGATCCCCAATATATATAAAGAACTCACATGACTGAACACCAGGAAGGCAAACAGTTCAATTAAAAATGAGCAAAAGGAGAGTTCAGGCCAACACACAGGTGTAGGTAGAAACCCTTTACTTCCTCACACAACCAAAAGGAGTATAACAACTAATCTTAAAACAATAAACAACCAGAAGTGCCAGAACATCAAAGTGCATGGAACTCTGACAACCAAGGAATTAAAGAAACAGTCAACCAGAAGAACCAGACCGGTAGGAGGGAGATAGGCAGCCTGGTGGGCAGAAAGAACATGCAGTAAGGTGGTGAACCATGAGGATGGGGCTGGATGAATGGGAAACTGAGACTCAGAGCTGGCTGTACACTACGGCAGGGGTTACCATGGCAGGAGAAACTCTCAGTCTCACGTGAGAATTTGTTGGAAAGTAGGGCTACAGCCAAACAAAAGACCTGCATTGTTCCCTCTCTGACCCCTCCCCACGTGCAGTGCCATAACACAGCAAAGAGGGTTGCCCTGCCCCCTTACAACTTAACAGGTGAGCTGAGATAAAGAAATAGGGCCCAAATGAAAGAACAGACCAAAACTCCAGAAAAAGAGCTAAGCAATGAGGACACAGCCAACCTACCTGATGCAGAGTTCAAAACACTGGTAAGGGGGATGCTCACAGAATTGATTGAGCTTCTGAAAGCTCAATCGCAAAATGAAAGAACAAATGAAGGCTACCCAAAGTGAAATAAAGAAAACATATTTAGGGAGCCAACAGTGATGAGCAGGAAACCAGGACTCAAATCAATGATTTGGAACAAAAGGAAGAAATAAACATTAGACTGGAACAGAATGAAGAAAGAAGAATTCAAAAAATGAGGAGAGGCTTAGAAACCTATGGGACAACTTTAAATGCTACAATATCTGAATTATAAGGGTGCCAGAAGGAGAAGAACAACAGCAAGAAATTGAAAACTTATTTGAACAAATAATGAAGGAAAACTTCCTCAATCTGGCAAAGGAAATAGAATTCCAGGAAGTCCAGGAAGCTCAGAGAGTCCCAGACAAGTTGGACCCAAAGAGGAGCACACCAAGGCACATCATCATTAAGTTACCCAAGATTAAATATAAAGAGAGAATTCTAAAAGAAGCAAGAGGAAAGGAGAGACTTACCTACAAAGGAGTGCCCATAGGCTATCAGCTGATTTCTCAAAAGAAACCTTGCAGGCAAGAAGGGGCTGGAAAGAAGTATTCCAAGTCATGAAATGGAAGGACCTACATCCAAGATTAATCTATCCAGCAAAGCTATTATTTAAACATAAGGGCAGGTAAAGTGTTTCCCACATAAGGTCAAGTTAGAAGAGTTCATCACCAAGCCCTTATTATATGAAATGTTAAAGGGACTCATCTAAGAAATAGAAGAAGATAAAAAAAAACTCCAAAGAGTAAAATAACAACAAACTCACAACTACCAACAGCTGAACCTAAAACAACAACAACAACAATGAAAACAAAAACTAAGCAAACAACTAGAACAGGAACAGAATCAGAGGAAATGGACATCACATGGAGGGTTTTCAGTGGGGAAGGAAAGGAGAGGGGAAGAACAGGGCGGAAAAGTACAGAGAATAAGCATAAGGTAGGCATAAAATAGATGGGGAGAGGCTAAGAATGATATAGGAAACAGAGAAGTCAAAGAACTTATATGTACAACCCATGAACATGAGCTAATGAGGGGGAGAATGTTGGAGGGTTGGGGGGTGCAGGGCAGAGTGGGGATAAAAAGGGAAAATTGGGAAAACTGTAATAGTGTAATCAATAAAATATACTTTAAAAAGGTACAAGGAATAAGAAGCTCAAATGGTAGGTACAAAATAGACAGGGGCAGGTTAAGAATATTATAGGAAATGGAGAAGCCAAATAACTTATTTGTATGACCCATGGACATGAACTAAGGTGGGGTAATGCTGGTGGGAGGGGTGTGCAGGGCAGAGGGAAATAAAAGGGAGAAAAAAATGGGACAACTGTAATAGCATAATTAATAAAATATAATTTTTAAAAAATGACCAAAGGGCCTGAACAGACACTTCTAGGAGGACATATAGAAGAATGCTCAACATCTGTAGCTGTCAGAGAGATGCAAATGAAAACCACAATGACATACCACTTCACACCAGGCAGAATGGCCACCATTAATAAATCAATGAACAAGAAGTTCTGGTGAGGATGTGGAGAAAAGGGAACCCTAATACACTGTTGGTGGGAATGCAGACTGATGCAGCCACTGTGAAAAACAGTATGGAATTTCCTCAGAAATCTAAAAATGGAACTGCCTTTTGATTCAGTGATCCCACTGCTAGAATTATACCCTAAGAATCCAGAAACACCAATTCAAAGGAACCTGTGTACCCCAATGTTCATAGCAGTGATATTTACAATATCAAAGTGCTAGAAACAGCCTAAGTGCCCATCAGTCAATGAGTGGATCAAAAAAACTGCAGTACATTTACACAATGGAATACTATGTAGCAGAAAGAAAGAAGGAACTCCTACCCTTTGAGACAGCGTGGATGGATCCAGAGAACATTATGCTAAGTGAAATAAACCAGGTAGTGAAAGACAAATATCATATGATCTCACCTTTAAGGGGCACTTAATGAACAAACAAACAAATGAACCAGAGACATTGAATAAGGAGCAAACTGACAGTGACTAGAAGGGCGGGGAGAGGTGGATAGTGGGGGAAAGAAGGGGAAAAGTCTAGTCAAGGATCATGTATAAATGTCCCATAGACATGGACAACAAGGTGGGGATTGACTGTGGGAGCAGGGTTGGGCGAGGCAGGGGACAGCAACAGGGAAACACTGGAGCGACTGTAAAAAAAATAAAAATAAGAGGATAATGGATAAAAAAAATGTGAACGCTTGAGAAAATAAATCTAAACCTTTGATTACCGATGGGCACCAAGTTGATGATAATCCTATTTGCTACTGAAGGAGGCAGTAGGGGATGTGCTTTACGATCCTCACCACGATTCCCAGGACTCATATTCAACCTATGGGTCGTTATTCCCGTTTTACAAATGTGGCAGCTGAGGGCGTGCATGTTCCAGGTCCTGAAACAGGTGTGTCTGACACCACAACCCTTACTCCTGCAGCGTACTTCTCAAAGTCCTTCCTGGTGTATTCTGTCCGGAGCAAATTAGAGTTCCATGGGTACTTGAGACTTGCACATTTCTTTGGAGACTCTTGGAAACTTTTGGAGTGGTATCAGGCTAATAGCTTTAGGAGATTCAGTACCCTGGGACATTTGGCCCCAGGATTTCATGGAAACTGTGAAAAGATTTACAGGAGGGAGTCAGCTGGTAATTTCTGCAAACCTCAAATTAGGACTGACATGCTATATTATCCAAATGACCGTGAACTTTTTTAGCTCAACTTTTTAAAAAATGCATTACTTTCCAAGTTGCAGCTTTTGACATGTATATCATTCAATCAGTTCTCCTTGAGAAGGGATTCAGATCATAAACATTTATAGAGACATGAAATCTCACTCAATAACACTATTTTTTTGGTAAAACTTTGTTTTTTATGTTAATGTGCTAGAAGGTTGTGCCAAAGTCTTGACAGCAAGTTCACCAAATGAGTATTTTTGCGTTTGTTCTGGCACCGCCCATGTTGGTACTCTTCTGTCCTCGTCCATAAGTAAACAACTTTTTATCACTGAGATAAAGTTTGTTTTCTTTGGTTTAAAGGTTGGGACTCAGAATAAAATGGGCCTGATTTCATCAGTGTTTGCAGCTAAAACAATGGCTCACATTCAAGCCTCACAGACAGGCAATACTTTCATCTGGTGCTTTTAATTTGGCTACAAGTTAGAATAACTAATTCTAATTGCCAGCTCTGAATTAGGTGTAAATATATGTTAAATTGGACCTACTACATTACTGTATTACATCGAGATTTCCCACAATTTATTTCATCATTTTTCTATGATTATGTTTATACATATTGATTACATATTTTCCTTCATAAATAGTGCTGTGATAACCCCTAATCCATATCAAGATATTTTGAATTTAATATTTCATTAAAGTAGACTTTTAAATATAGAACTATAGGGTGAAAGGGTCAAAATAGTAAGTAGGGTACAAAGTTTTGGCTATGCGAGATGGTATGTTCTGGAAATCTAATGTGCAGCATGGTGATTATAGTTAATATTATATTGTATAATTGAAATTTGCTAAGAACATGAATCTTGAATTATATGTCAACACACACACACAAACACATACACCATAGTAACTAGGTAGAGGTGATGGGTATGTTATTTAACTTGATTGTGGTGATCTTTTGACAATATATACATATATCAAAACATCAAGTTATATTCTGTAAATATGTACAATTTTTATATCTCAAAGATATCTTAAAAATTTGCTAAAAATGTGACTACCTGCAAGAGAAAAAAACATTTCTAATTATTCTGATATGTACTGCAAATTATTTTTCATAAGTATTTATATAAATAACATTGCCTTTTTCACCATCCCTTTGACACTACTGTGTACTCTCTGTAAGTAAGAAATCAGTATTGACTTTAAACAGAGAACTATGTCATTATTTTCATTGACAAGGCCTTTTTATAGCAGAGGAGAACAATCACTTGGCGACATATTCATTAACTTGAATTTTCCTACTCACATTGTTTGCACGAATCTCTGGGTGTGAGTGTGGTGTGCGGGAGGGCAGGAGTAGCAGGAAATGATGGGCGCCTTGGTGCTTTCCTTTTACATTTAATTAAGCATCATATGTCTCAAAAATGTTTCCTTTTGTCATTTCTGCAGTAAGCCATTTTCCCTCAGACTCTGGCTTAAATTAGTTAAATCTGGAAGATTTAGTTACTGTTTCTCAATACACAAAATTTTCATTTTTAGAAGATTTCTTTATGACTTTTATCATTCTTAGCATAAAACTTCCTACATGCTCCATATATTTGATATTTAAACCTTTACTGATTGATAAAATAGTTCGATTTAAAAAGTAAATTTTGTCCTGGCTGGTGTGGCTCAGTGGATTGAACGCTGGCCTGTGAAACAAAAGGTTGCAGGTTTGATTCCCAGTCAAGGTACATGCCTGGGTTGTAGGCTTGGTCCCCAGCTGGGGGCATGTGAGAGTCAATCGATTGATATATTTCTCACACATTGATGTTTCTCTCCCTCTTTTTCTCCTTCCCTTCACCTGGTTCTAAAAGTAAATATATAAAAATTTTTTTTAAAGTAAATCTCAACTATTCATGTGGTTGGAATTTGTGTGGAATTGTAGTATGCGATTCTAATTTCAACAATGGACCACAGTACATTCTGACCCATAACGTTTTCCTTAGAAAGGCTGAGTAACCCAAAGTTAGTAACTTGAGTCATGGATGGCTTTCAGACACCCATCTGTTTCTAGCATGTGATTTCTTGTATTAATCTCTTTGCAAAAGAGCCACATAACCATGTACAGGAGCCCTGCTGGAATGTTGCTTTAGTTGACAAGTAAGATAAGAGATAACTCATTTTGTGTCTGAACAAATTAATTACAATATTTTATAGGATTCCTTGACAGATTTGCACATGGGAAGACAGGAATAGTGTCTCTCTCAGAATATTATAATCTCAGCAAAACCACTGAAGACTAGTTTCTGAGTATCTCCACAACTTAATTTCTTCTTCTGTAAGATGAGAAGTTTTAACTTGCCTAACTCTCAAGACCCAATGAGATGCAAAAACTGGGCTAAGTGAAAAAACAATAGGGATACAGAGATGCAAAACCCAGACTGAGTCATCTAGGAACTCCCAGTCTATTACACTTCATGACATTCGTGGTTCCCTTCATCTCTGCCATGCTAATTTTTAATTCCTTCTCCACTGCTACATGATCAACACTTCAATACTGGCTTAAATTCTTGCAGAAAAATCAGCAGCATCTTTGGTTTTATAAATTTGCCCTTGTGGATAAGTGATACAAAGATGACGGTTTTGTTAATTTGAAATCATAGTACAAGAACCTAATTTAGTGAAATATTATGTGACCACAAGCAAAAAAAAGCAAAGGTCTAGTTCAGGTCTAGTCCAGCCCTGCTCCTCAGGTGTCACGTGGCCGTGGACCAATCATTTGGGCCACATTTCTCACGTATCAAGCACAGGTGCACACAAAGAGGATCTCTAAGGATCACAATCCTAGTGTTCAGTGAAAATCATCCTGGTCAAATTAGAATGTTATATAAAAGCTTTTGTCCATATTTTTATTATTTGTGGAATCTGTATTTGTGAAGACATAATTACAATCCATTATAACTCTCACCAATTTCTTAGGTTATTAAATGCAAGGCAGCTGTGTTATGGGAGCCGAATAAACCCCTTTCCATTGAGGAAATAGAAGTTGCCCCACCAAAGGCTAAAGAAGTTCGTATTAAGGTAATGAGCTTTAGATTACATAAGCCTAATGTGTTATCACACCTGTATTGAGTACATCATTGTTGTGAGGATGGATTCTTAAATAAAGAGATATTTCCTGAATTTGTATATTAATTCTCTTACTAGTTCTTGTTTATTGTTAAGGATCTTGCCATACTGGATATGAAATTTATGACTTAATTATCCATTAAAAACAAACTACTAATCTGCTCTATTAAAACTATTGTTCGTTGACTTTTTATTGATATGCTTCTGATTTAAAAAAATTGTTAGTAATCATGACTAATAACTTCTTTTAAAATATTCTGGAAATCAGATAGTATTGAGATTACTTTTCCCAAAGAGCGAGAAACTCCTTTGTGCCTGGAGAAAAGACAGCTTCCTGGAGTGCTGCTCCAAATCCTTGGGACACAGCCTAACCACTGGTTTGGTTGCCAGCTTGTTGAAAAAGCTTAACCACTGGTAGGTGTTGCTATAGTCCTTCTTTGATCTTCTCCTGTTACCTGTGTGCTGTGGTTAACAGATTTTGCTTCACACCTACCTTTGTGCATGCCATTCCCTGTACCTTTCATTAGCAGAGTTTTAGGAGGGCCTGGTGATAAAAGTCTACTTTTGTGTTGGCCACATGGTAACATCGGCATTCTGTTTCCATCATAACAGCACCAATTTACTATACAAAGGCACTTAGATTCAAAGTAGGGCCAGAGGCAGCAGTGTTGTAAACCCCTTGATGAGAAGGGTCATACATGATGCTTAGTATTAGGCTCATAATCTTCTGTGAGTTTAAGACTGTGATGAGTGGTTTAAACAAAAATTTATTTTCTCACATTCTGGGTCTAGAATCAAGGTGTTGGCAGGACTGATTTTCTCTGAGGGCTGTGAGTGAAGGGTCTGTGCCAGACAGCTCTCCTGGGCTATCCTCTTGTTATGTCCCTTCATATCATCCTCCATGTATGTCAGTCTTTGTGTCCAAATTCCTCTTTTTATAAGGACACCAGTCATACTGGATTAGGGTCCACCCTAATCACTTTATTTTGACTTGATAACCTATACAAAAACTCTATGTCCAAATAAGATCACCTCCTGAGGTACTAGGGATTAAAACTTCAACATATGAATTTGGGGGTGGGGGACGTAAGTCATCTCGACTAAGTAGATATGATGGACTTTCTACTGTTGTCCTCACTACTCTTCTTGACCATCTCCAATAATTCTCCATTTACAAGCCGAAGTAATTTCATAAAGCATAAACTGGACCATGTCAGTCTTCCCCAGAAATCCTTCAGTAGGTTTCATACTCGGAACAATATCGTGTAAGCCAGCCTGACTCGCCTCTTTCAGCAGCCACAAGCCTGCTGAGCTTCTTCTGCATGAAGGCGTCTACACATGCTGGTCTGACTGTCTGAAGCACTCATCTCCTGAGCACTCCTGTGGTTGGTTCCTTAACACCACTCTCAGTTCGAAGTCACCTCCATGCTCAGAGAAATTCTTGTGTTTCTGTCCACTGCATCTAAATAGGAACTTCTTCCATTATTTAAGGAAACATGACCGCTTT
>PVKM010032949.1:0-16187 GCA_004027735.1 Carollia perspicillata
CCCCTTGCTACTCTGTATTTAGTTTTCACTTCTATTTCCATGGAACCCTATAGTGAGGCCCCTATTTCTCTTTATCTTTTAAATTACAGTTCTGCCTTCTTTTTCTGATCTGTACTAGACAAACTCACTTATCCCAATCTGTGATTATTGTTACCTTTATTTATTCATTCATTTAATTCTAAATATTTATTGGGGCTCTGCTCCGTGTTATCAAACTTTTATGCCTCTCTTCATGGGGAAAAATACCAGAGAACAAAATGAGTATTTCAGAGAATATTCCTCCACTTATTCACTCAATAAAAAAGCAACTGATTGCCATTGTTAATATTACAATAGAATATGAAACAAACTTGGACATGACTGCATAAGTAAGGCAAGACTCTTGTTATGATATATATATAATGTAGATAATGTATATACACACATACACACACATAAAAGAAACATATCCATATCTATGTTCATACCTAAGTCTACCCATATGCCATAATCATAGGAATGAAGTCTATATGTTCTGGTCTATGTTGCCACTAACTTCATTAAAAATTGTGAGTATATTTCCATTTTAAATGAGTATAAAACCATAAATACTATATACTATATACACACAATTAAGTGTTAAAACTAATGAAAACTTACAACAAAATGAATATTTAAAGTACATTAAAAGTACTGAATAGCACTAGACATGAACTGTAAAGCACTTCTGTAAATAGAAGTAATTATCTTTTTCCCTGCATCCAGATTTGTTAATCTATTCTGGCTTTATTAATTTGACTAGAAACAAGAAAAAGCCTTAGTTTCAATATGCTAATACACTAATTAATGACTTTCCTAACAAAGCATAACTGTGTTTGCAAAAAGCAGGGGAAGGTGAGAAGACTCTTGGAGGGCTGGATACACAGAAGACAAACAGTTTTGTCAGCTGTAAAATAAAAATGAGAGCTGTGATCCACAGGTTACTGTGTGATGGCAGTACAGACAAGAGTCGTCCATGACGATATACCCTTCCCCTCCCTAAAAGCCACGGCAGTTGTGATTTAACTCTTGGAAGGGACTGCCCTCAACCCTCCAGCCAGACTCAGAGAGCTGGCTTCACAGGCAGTCAGAGCAGCCCGGCAGCCTGGGGCTGCTACAGTGAAAGCAAATACTATGCCCTGAAGGTTGAGATGATGTTTTAAGTTAAAGTAAATTGTAATCACAAACTTAGAATTCAGCTATATTCAATCCATGGGGAGGGAGAGTCACTGTATACAAGGGTAAGGCTAAAACCAGAAAAAACTGAAGTCATACTAGAAGTCAAATTCAAGATTTAGTAGTATAGAGATTATTACTTCATGATACTTCAGGTGAAATAAATACTCTCAACATCACTTTCAGTGAACACTGTATCATTTAGGCTTTTTCTTACAACTTTGTGTATCAGAGAAACAGACCTGGAACTTTAAGGGGAAAAAATGGCTCTTTGAATTGTCCTTCCATAAGATCAAATACACTTGAGAAAATAAAATCGAGAGGGAAGGTTAAAAAACTAGAGTGAGGCTTGTATTTTTGTTAACAGAAAGTGCACTTTTCTTATTGTTGTCTGTCTGTGGAAATATGATTTACCCTAGTTCAGTATTGAATCGCTTTGCTGAGATGAAAACAAAATTCTTTAATTCTTTTCTCCACTGGTAGAATATCTGTAAATTCCCTTGAAATTTGTTTTAAATAGTGTCTTCATTGACAAACTGAGCTCTGTGGCTCCCCACCCCCGCTTCTGCACAAAATGGAAACCATGTGTCTATAGTGTGATCTTGGAGTGGGCAAGGTCTTTCACTGCATGTTGGTAGGGGCAGACATCAGAAAGAAGGTTGATGAGAGATCCGATTTCATACAAAACAGATGTGAATATGAGAGTTGAGACAAATCACAATAAACAAAAAACCTGAAGGACAGATATTTAATTTTAATTGTCAAAAGTCAACAAAATCACCAATAGAGAAACTATTTTTTAAAAAAGGTGTCTTTGGTCATCATCACATCTCAGAGTGAAACAAGTTGGGGCTGTCAGGAAAAGAAGGAGCTATTGTTGAAAAAAGAACTAGGCAGGGCTCAGGGTGTGGAGATCAAGGGTGCCCAAAACCCACAGTGTGGTTCTTGTGGTGGTGAATACTTTTCAAGTTTCTTTTCATGGCTCATTTAGAGAGAGAGAATAAGTTACTGAGCTGTGTCAAATGTGTCACATATGGTTGCAGAAGAAAATCTTGGGTCAAACTGTCAAGGGAAAGGTTGGGATTGCAAAATAATTCCAGCATTTCTGTTAAACTGGTTAGTGCCATATTTTCATCTCTTCAAAGTGAAATGATTTCCTAGTTGAGATCTGTACAAAAGGTAACAACACAGCCTGGTGGTGGGTACTTCTATGAAGGCATCTGTTTTCTCACCTCACTTAAGGTGAGGGCTTCTGAATCTTCCTAAAGGAGAAAGAAAAATGGAACTTGCTAAGTGTCCACTACACAAATGAATGTTAAGATATCTGGCTATTGGACACAAACCTCTATTTTAGCATGTCATTTATTATGTGGCCTCCTGATCAGAAGACTTTGATAGCAATGGGTCCCAGGGCTATAGATCAGTTCAATCTTTTCAGTCAGTTATGAGGGCTGGAACTACTTCTGAGCTTGTACCAAACCAATTTCCCAAGTCACTTAACAACATATAACAAATTTATTCCTTAATTCAGAATATTGCAGGAGTCACAGAGAGGGATTAAAGGCAGATATAGTACATGTACAAAGTTTAAAGAGGCAGAACAACTTCATAGGAGAAAAACAAACTACCAACCCAGAAAAGAGGATAACTGTTCATTGTCTCTCATACTCCAGATAATGTTAACAATGTTCAATACCAATGTGACCAGACAGAGTCTGATTCTAGCCTATTTTTTCAACAGGACCAAATCCCAGCCAGCAAACACCACTATGATGGTTTAGAAGAATTATCAGCAAAAGGTATTTTCAATCTAGAGTATATTAGAAGGGATAAATATTAGACATGTAAATAATTTCTGTAGAAGGCCTTGATCTTATATAAAAGTGTTCTTCATTAACTTCTAAAGATAGGACCTGGCTTCTGACAGTAATGAGCATTTTCCAGTAAATAGAACTTAAAATCATTAAATTAAGTAAATTTTTACTTAAAAATTTGTAGGTATTGTACATAGGTATTGCACATCCCTATATCACTGTGGAAAGACAGGCATTTCCCAGCAATAAGAAATATTTAACTTAGTTGAGACAAAACTGGATGCTTTCATCTTGACCAGAAATGAAACCTTTACTAATCACTTAATTGTTCTGATATATTTTAACTTAACATTAAATATTATAGAAATTAAATATAGCGATTTACTAGTATATTGCTCTTTTCTATAAGTTTGGAAAGTGATTTTTAAATCATTTGTCTTAACAGTTTCCTTGGTGATGTTAACAGGTCTATCATTTATAGTATCGACCTTTCTAGAATTGTCAGATTTTATGTGTTGGTAGAACCTCACTGAAATCTCTGGGCCTCAGAAGTGGAACGAAGTTCTAGTATCTGACTTAATGCATTTTTCAGTAGCGCGGACAGCAGGGATGCCCATGCAGTGGACAGCTTTCCCTTGTACTGTTCAGTGGTCATCCAGCACTCTCATGCTCTCTTCTCTGTGTATTCTATTCTGGAATTCCTGTCCCAATCTGTAACTATCGCCCTGAATTCTCAAACAGGGTAGGTTGTGTACTCACAAATTTTTTACTCGGTTCCTTGAACTAAGATATAACTTAGTTAATCTTTGAATGTATCTCATTTAAAAAACTTATATACTTTCTCCAAAGTTCATTTTGAGATGGCTTTTAGTGAGATAGTATGAGGAAATAAGCCTAGATTACTTACATTTTTCCTAATAATATACCTTGAAAATAGCAAATAAAAATAACATATAAAATTAATATTATATGATAAATATTATATGATATGATTATATGATAAAGTTATCTTATTTCAAATATTCCTTGCATTCATATCATTTAAAATTAATATGTCATGTAAACATTCTATTTTTGAGAGTAAGTAGTAATTATTTTTGTTTCACTCACAGTTAAAGAATTTAAAATTTTTCTATAAGGCATTCTTGCACAACTAATCATTTTGTAGTGTGCTCTGTTTATATAATATAAAATAGGAAGTACACTTAAAATCAGTTTTTGTAAAAAAGTTATTGTGCTCCTTATTTATCAGTCTTCTAAGTACAATTGGTCTTTAAAAGGACTTTGGCTTCTAATATGATGAAATGATTTCCCTAAATTCTGAAATAGTGTGACCCATTTATTTTCCTAAAACCCCTCATAGACACTTAAAATGAAACACTATATAGTTTAAGATATAAATATCTATTACTTTTATCAAATCACACATACCTGTGGCAACAAAGATTGCTTTTACAATTGAATACTGTATATTTCTAATTTAATAGTTTTGATAAATGTATGGAAAAATGTACCGTATGGTAAACTTTATAAATTAAAATATTTTTTATTCTCTGTTGACATTCAGGAATTGCAGCCTATTACATGGATCTCATTTTTACATTTTATTCTCATTATGATAACGCCACTCACAAGATTAAAACTGCATTTCCCACAGCTAATATTCTCAGTTCTTTACTTAGGGAGAAAAAATATTTATATGTGTAATAACATAATGGCTTTAGAAGGTAGTGTCTTATTTGGTAAAAGATTCCAATATAGCTGCTTTGAATTTGTCATCCATTTAAGTAGCAAACATTTTTTTCCACACCTACTATGTGCTAAACTTGGTACAATTGCACCTGGAATGATTCTGTGATATATGCAATGACATGCTCTGAACCCTGAAGAGCACCATACAATAGAAGTTATTGTTGTGCAGGTGAAAGTTTTGTTATAAAAATTCTGATACTTATTGTGGGAAAAAGCATGTGATTTTGGTATCACAAAACATGGTTAAATTCCTAGTTATTTTGTTTTCCAGATGTGTAATCCAGGCAAATCAACCTTTTTGAAATACCATTGTATAATCTACAATGACTACTTCATAGAGAGATAGATTTAAATACGTAATGGATATGAAAATGTCTTATAAATTCTGAGGTAATTTATGAATGTTCACTATTAAAATAAAATATGATTTCTGCCTTAAAGAGGTGGAATGGCTAACAGAAGAGAAAATTAATCTGTTAAACTTCACTGAAACATCTTTCTCTTTAAATTATTTAATGAAAGCCATGTAGTATATTTGATATACTTAGAACATTTACATAAAATGATGTTTTATAAAATATAAAAATTGTTATATAAAATATTATATATAAATTGTATAGTATATAATACATTTTTAATAAAGTAACATTTATGTTTTTATTATATAGAAGGACAGATTTGGATACAGATTTCTTCTTGAGGGCAAAATCAGTCTCTTTCATCCTGGGATGTATTTGTGATATGATAGGGAAAAGATACAAAAAAATGGCAGTAGCTCTCATACAAATGTAGAGAAAATAAAGCACTTTATTTATTTTTTAAAAGATTATATTTATTTATTTTTAGAGAGAAAGGAAGGGAGGAAGAAAGAGAGGGAGAGAATCATTGATCGGTTGCCTCTCCCATGCAACCATTCAGGGACTGAACCCACAATCCAGGCATGTGCCTTGACCTGGAATCCTACCAGCAACCTTTCTCTTTGCAGGGGACCTTTCAGTTTGCAGGACAATGCCCAACCTACTGAGCTACACCAGCCAGGGTGGAAATTAAGCACTGTAGAAAGAGGCTTTCAACAGCAAACCTCAATAAATAGTTTAATTAGATTCTGAATCAATAGTATTTTTCTTATATAAACTTAAATAGGTGTCAAATCCCAGAAACCATAAGGACAAGGAAGTTTAAGAGCTCTCATCTGGTAGGGAATGACAATGGCTGGTTTTTCAGGTTGTGTGTTAGCAGGTGCATATGAGCGTGCTGTGCTTTTCTTTCTTTTTCTTTTCATTATCTTTTATCTTTATGCTTCATAACATAGAACACTGGTTATTCTTTCCAGGAAATTTTTTATGCTAATTGGATTTTTAAGTGTGAACTGTGCTAAAAAAAGGAAAAATTCTCAGAAAAGTTTTAATAAGATTCTCACATTAAAAGGAATATCTAGTTCAGTGATGTAATAATGACATTAATAGTGTCATTTCATTTCATGTCATTGCATGGATATTAAGCAGTGACACTTTGAAGTTTTATCCATCAGCCAATTGCATATGGGGACATTTCTCCTGGGGTGACCATGCAGAAGTCCAATTAAAGTCAGTGGGAGTCAGGTGCCCAGAGGAAAAGAGAGGCAGCTACTTGGAGAAAATGTCTATTATAAATGTGATTTACACAAGGTCACAGATTATTTTGGTCCCTGAAAGCATGCCAATGGAGGCATAGCTGGGCTGGAAAGCTTGCCTGTCTGTCTCCAGGGAATCTGGAGGGCACAGGCCTTTTGGAGCAACCATTCCAGGAAGACAATCTCATTTCATTTTCCCCTTGTGTTCTCCTTGGGTTCAACATTACGGGATTAACTGGCGGTTGCCAGCTGACATCTCTGAATGAGCTAATGCCAGATCTACACGGAGCCTAGGTAATTGGATCTGCTGGGTTAACTAAGCAGCTGGCCTAAAGGAAACCCCAAGGACTTCAGTCAGATTCCATTTGAATTCTCTGGATGATTTCCTTACATTGGTTGTAGAAATGTCATTCTTCAGTGATCTCTTTTCCTTGTCTTCTTCACTCCACAGTCCTCTTAGGAGATAAGTATCCCATGTGGCAAAAAACGAATGTCATATCATCAACCTGCCCCTCAGGTGATCTTTCTAATGTCTGGACAATGTCTTTCAGAGCAAGAAGCCAAACAAAAAGTTTACACCATGAGCTATTAGTAATAACTGCATCCCCAAAACAACTAACATACAACTTTTCCTCCTGCGACACATTTCTGAAGAATTTGCCTTATAACTTTAGCCTGTTCTCTACAGAAATATGCATTTATATAGGTATAAATCATTTAAGAATATGGAACTATATAATGATGATAAGATTTACAATGCCTCTTATGTTTATGATGTATTTTTATGAAACACAAACATTTAATGAAATGGTCCAAGAAGCCTATTGACATTTACTTTTCTTCTTACCATATATTTATTAAATCCAAATATAACATTCTCATTAACATCAAGCACATGTAAAATATGAAATTGCTGGAGAGGAATGATGACACATTTTAGTACTTTGATGGTGGTGCCAACATTTCATTTAGGGTATTTATATATGTCATCTAAAAAGGACAATAAATTTCAGTGAAGGCTCAATATATTATGAGACTTTTCAGCAATACACTCTGCAGGGTAGGCTAAAACCACAGAGGGAAGAAAGAAATATTGCTGAATAATCAATCTTTGAAAGCATTCAGTGTTATTAAAAAGGCTACATTTAAAGTATCCATAAGTCTAAAATATGAATGTGTCGGAAGTGGTGTGATGCATATGTGTGGCTATGAGAGTTATGTGGAAGGTTTGCTTTTCTATTTTTCAGTATTAAGATTATTAGCTAAAAAAAGACACACACACACACATACACACACACATAATAGGATATTTGTGTTGCTAAGGCTTTGACCCGAACTCCAGCCCAGGAGGTAGTAACATCAGCCTCTTTGTGTGAAGGGCTGTTTTCCAGAGGCTGCACTTGGTAGCTGGCAGAGAATAATTCCTTTCTCAGCCCAAACACATAGCCAAACAAAGCAGACAAACTTGTCAGTTTTAAGGATGGATGAGTTAAATTAGAAGCATTCATTACTCTTATCTGCTACTAAAGCTGTTAGTTCCTATTACTTGAGTTTGCATGGACTTTGTGTCTAATAATTCAGCCCAATAAACAACTATTGACATGACTCTATTAAAAAAAGTCACTATGCTCCTGTGTTGCTAATGCCCAACGGCAATGAGAAGATCGGGTAAATACAGCTTTGTTCCAAGGGGGTGGAGTTGCAGTGCTTCCTGCCAGAGCTGGGAGTATCCATTTTAAAGTGAAAGGACAGACACCATAAGTGTGCCCCTCAAATCTTTTGGAAGGAATTGTTTTATCCACTACAAAAAGCTAACTCTTTTATTCTTAAACTTTGTTGTCTGGTACTTAAAAATGTACTATGTGGAAAGGAGTATTTCCCTAAGATCCCACAGTAAAAAAAGAGACTTCTTGATTCTGCTGTCTTCCAGAGTTATTCTTTATCGTTTTTATTTTCCTCTGTAAGTAAAGTAAAAAAAAAAAAAAAACTGATAAAATTTTCTATCTTCTACTGCCAAGGTGATCTCTTCCCAAGATCAATATCATGAAAACTCCTGTGGTATCTCTTTTTTCCAGGGTTTATTCAGTAATACCAAGGTGTGTGTGCATGCTAAGCATTTGTAGTACTCTCAGGTATGTGAGGCATCAAAGGGAGACTATTCTATAAAATTCAGTCTGGAAAATGAGCTTAAAAACATTCTCAGAATATCACTAAAGAGGAATAAGGCAAAGTGACAAGCTGTATAATTTTGTTTTCACTTCCTTTTTATAAGCAACCCCCTCTCTCTCTCTGCACCCCACCCCCACAAGCCCTCTTTCCCAATGGTGGGTATGGCTTTAAATAATATGCACATCTTTAACACTTTTAATGGTCTCTTTCATTTGTATACAAGCCCAAGGCAGGTATGAAGCACCTGCTGGGTGTAAGTACTGTTTTGATATCAAGGAAGAACTTTCCATTTTGAAGTAGAGGGAAGTATGTAACCTCCTCAGTGTGTACACACTATTAATAAGTGGGACTTATTATTCTCAAAATCTTAGGGAGGACATTATTTGTCATCACACTGACAACTATACATACATCATATTTGCCCCTCTTTTTAGGAGTAATACATTCTGTCCAAAGGATTCTTTTTAGGATCTAGATGAAATTTAACTCCCACGAGAATAAACTTGAAAATTGGTAAAGTGAATATTTCATCTTTAGTCAGATAGAGAATCCAAATCCCTCTCTGAATGTCAGGGAAGTGTCTCCTTTTGCAAATTATTAGTTTTCTACTGCATCTATGGTGGAACTGACCACATAGAGGTGTGTGCTGTGGTTGTCTTAAACTTATGCTATGAAATATAAACACATCTGTCCCCCAGTTGGCCTTTTGTTCCTACAGACACATTGGAGATGTTTTATAACACTTCATACTTTGTTTCAGACTCGCACAGTAAAATGGAAATGGAAACAACAGCTCGTGAGCAGGTAGAAAAGAAGCTCTTCTCCAGACAGGTCGAAGAAGTGCTGAGGGAACACTTTCATCCTAAATTTACTTGTCAAACTTTTTGCCCTGACCTTGACTTTAATGCAGTCACTTTATTTCTCCTTTACCACTTAAGCCAATATAACCTAACATCTCAATTTTAATGTATTTTTTTCTGGTTTTCTATATCAGTTGTTTGTATTTTGGAAGAATGGTTATCTTTCAGTGTCTCCTTCTTTATACTGTATTTTTGCTTTGATGCAGATATTCCATTGGGTCTTTTTTTTTTCTTTCTTTTCAAACTCTAAGCAGAAGCTACCCAAGAGCTAATCTCTTCACTCTGGATCCTAGAACTTTGTGATGGTTATCATAACTCAGGACTACTGATAGGGATTAAAACACTTCAAGTACTTCAATCATCCCAAATCTGATTTAGTAAAAATGTAGCATAGATGGATTCCTTTTTCCCCTACACAGCGATTAACTCAAGTTAACCTACTTATCCACAAACAAAATAGGCACTGTAATTGCTAGAGAAGTTGTGACCTTAGGTTAATGCTTTTATCTGAAGTGGCTAGTGTAACACCGAGCTGGGAGTAGCATGTCCTTAGGAGGCAGGGACAAGGCAGAAGACCTCAAGATGAAAACCAAGTACTGCCAGACCGCCCCCTGTAAGAGCCCAAACCAGGACCAGATCAGGAACTGTGGGCAGAACTACCTGGACTTCTACTGCTGCTAAAGAGGGTGATGTCTCCATGTGTGAATATTACTGGGTGTCATACCCTGGGTGTCAGCCTGGCAAAACAACCAGGTAGAAGGCACGTTTCCTGGGAAGATCAGGACTGGCTGCACCCCACCCATCCTCTGCCTTCCATTCTTCTTCTAGGGAGGTGAAGGGGGACCTGGGTACCGCCTACACTAGCATTTTGAATCATGGCTTAATTAATGATAAATACCTGTTGGAAAAGGAAAGAAATGAAATCTTTTCTGCATTCATATGGTGTTGTGACTTAACAGTGAATCAAACTTGGACCAGTGATTTTCGACCTTTTTCATCTCATGACACATGTAAAATAATTACTAAAATTCTGTGGCTCACTAAAATATAGATATTTTTTGCTGATCTAACAAAAAATAAGTATCATTTTGACTCATTTACATGGGATGGCTATTGTGTTGGCTGTTGTCATTTTTTTTTCTATTTGACAGTCTAAGGAAAAACAGGTCAGGTATTGCAAGTTTTAACAATTCTTGTGGCACAGCATTTGGAAATTGCTGATCTAGTCTGTATGTTCTGCAAGAGCAGACTCCATTTCTTACTCATTTTTGGCATAGAGAGTAGAACAAAGTGCTGGCACAGGGCAGGTCCACAATGAATACCGACTGAGTGAAATTACCCAGTGGGCCTGGAGTCTGAATGAATTGCCTTCTCTCTTCTGTTTACGTAACGGAGTCACAAAGGTGGGATTTATAAGTGCCAGTTTTCCTGCTCATAGTTCTGCAAGTCTCTAACTGTAGAGGGTTGTCAATTTGTCAGAGGATGCGTAAGTACAGTGTAAAAAATGTTGAGGAGCTATGTTATTGCTTTGTGGATTGTAGAGGAGTAAGCTGTCAATTAAATATCCTCCAAAATGTTTATTCCTCCATATGTTTTTTTTTAACCTAAATGATGTTCTTAGTAGTTTCCTTCACAGATCTTGACAGACAGCTCTACATGCATGCTTTCATGTCATCAAGACATTTTGCTGAACTCTTTTAGTTATGTTATTATGTAGGCAACGCTTCAAGTGTGTGGGAACTCAATCCCTTCAGAGTGAAAAAAAAAGCTTCAGTTGGTAAGAAGGAAAATATTGGCAAGCACAGCAAAAAATTCTAGTTAATCACAAATTTTAACCACTATCTAGTTGACATGTGCCTGCTGTGCTAATTGCTTCATTACTTAATTATGCAAAAAATAATAACATTCACAGCGAACATAGCTTGTGAAGCATTATTAAAATACAAAGAAACATACTCTAGATTCTTTACTGCAAACATAAATATATCATAATGAGGAAGAGTGCTTTGCATATAATAGAAGTGAGGATTTTGCAGCCAGTCTGAGTTCTTCTTTCATTAGACTTTGACCATGCTCTTATGCACCATGACTTCTGCTGTCTGTGGTTATAATCTTGGATCTTGCCTGGACTCCCATCCCACAAGGCAATATGTTTTTAGGGCATTGTTATATATCCCTTCTCTAGCAGATAATTTCTGATCACTATGCATTTGTTAAATAAAAACAGTGAGTAAGTGAATAAAATCAGCATATAAATAAATCCATCAACCAAGAGAACAGCTGTGGAATTAGAGGTGAGACTCAGGCACCACTTTCTTACTCAGACACAAAATAGTGGCTTCTGTAATAAAACAGCTGTGTTTTGGAGCTTAGCAATAATGCCCTTGGTCCAGGGATTGATTTTGGTATAAATATACTTGTCCCTTAGTGATCAAATGAATATTGCTATTTGAAGTCTTCCTATTCCATTTAAATGGTTTTGAAATTCTTTGAGAACGGTTCTTGAAGAGTTTAAGATTCATCCAAGAAGTCGTTTTGTTATTTTTCTTTCTGCTCAACTTCAAAAACAGTATTTTGTCCTGCAATTATCCTCACCATATGTAGTTCTTGAATTTAGAATCCCTAATGATTAAAATATTTTTCATTGCTGAAGATAATCCAAAGAAAGTTTTTGTCACTCTTTTGTATAATTTTTACAAAAGAATCCTCAAGAATCTTAAAAGTTGGAAACATACCTGGCATAACTATTTGTGTCCCAGGTGTGTTTTCTAAAGGAGGTAACAAGTGATCAAATGATTATACGAGCTCTGTTTTGGGTCTCAAAATAAAGGAAGGAAACAAGGTACTCTCCCTGCTCTCAAGCTTTACCTGAAACACTAGTCTACTTGACAAGTTGCAGTAATGCCCACAGTTAACGCTTAGTTCTCCCAGTGTGTCTCAAGATAAAATATGTTAACTCCTATCTTAGCCACCCAAGTGATTAATATTATTTTATTTGTTCATTTATTTGTTACATCAGAAAGTCAATTTTATAACATTTACGAATTTCTGTATGGCCTGCTCTAGGTTATAAGGTACAAATAGAAACAAGACAGACAAGTCTACTAAAAAAACTTATATGTCATTAATATTTTCCAAAGAAAAGTAAAAAATGTTAGATTTTCACTAGCAGAAGGATCTAATCTGGTTCAAGGGACTGAGAACAATCTTGCTAAAGAAATAATGTCAAGTTCTATCCATGCTGTTGTGAAGGGTAGGAGCTCCTTCTTTCTTTCTGCTGTGTAGTATTCCATTGTGTAAATGTACCAAGTTATTTGGGGGGGGGATTGACTGTGGGAGTGAGGGTGACAGGGTAGGGGAGAGCAATGGGGAAAAGGTGGGACAGCTGTAACTGAAAAATGATAAAAATAAATAAATAAAATCTTTAATAAAAGGAATACTGTCAAGTAGTAGATTTTGATGATGACTAGGAATTATCCAAGTAAGGAAGAGTTATGAGTATTCCAGGAAAAGAGAGCAGCATGATGTGGCCAAGGTGTGAGGAAGAGGTGGTATGTGGCAGTTCTGTAGCAATTCCAAATACTGACTTCTAGACCTCCACGGGGGGAGTAGCCTGAGGTGAAGAGTAGCCTGAGGGGAGTAGACCTGGGAGGTGGGGATGGTGATCAGGCAGAGTCGTGGCTTTGAATATTACCCTTAGGTCATGAGAAACTGTTATAGAGTTTTAGACAGGAAGACAGCATGGTCAATTTTGTAACTTTAAAATTTTACTTCGGCTGCAAAGTGGAGAACAGAAAGAAGGCAGGCAAGCAAAAACATGAGGACTCTCTTTGGAGTTACAGCAAGTGTCTGGTGAGAAATGATGGGGGGAGTGGTTGTGGTGAGAAAGGGATGACTTTGAGAGTTAACAGGGCACATTCAACGAACGGGCTTTGTGATGGACAGGATGTGGCAAGTGAATTGCGGGTGGTACAAATAAAAACCAGGGTTCTGCCATGGCTAGTGTGGCTCAGTGGATTGAACACCGGCCTGAAAACCAAAGGGTTGCTGATTCCCAGTCAGGACACATGCCTGGGTTGTGGGCCAGGTCCCCAGTTGGGGGTGCATGAGAGGCAACCACACATTGATATTTCTCTCCCTCTCTTTCTCCCTTCCTTCCCAGCTCTCTGAAAATAAATAAATACATCTTAAAAAATTAAAATAAAAACACCAGGGTCCTGTGCTAGGGAACATGGTAAATGGAGCAGTTCGGTGTTGGTCTTATTAAGTACAAAATGTGTTTGAGACATCTGAGTAGAGATGGAAGGGAGCAGTCTCTGGAATTGTCAGATAATACCATCCAATTCTTGGATAGAATTTTAGGGTGTTTACAACATGTCTTCTCACTTAAGATTTGAACAAAATTTTGATGTAATAAGGCATTATAATAAGTATTATTATTAAATTAATAATCACTGCTGTTGAATATCTCATTTATCAATAAAGCACCTGAGACTGAAAGTGTTGAAAAATGTTTCTGGCCTCAGATTAGAATACAAGCCTAAGAATTTGTAATTCCAAATTTTATAGTCTATCCATTAGATCAGTGTTAGAGTGTATCAAATGAAAAGATTCTACAAATGTAAAGGAACATGGTGATATTAGAAAGTACTTAGAAAGTTGACATTTGCTTCATAACCATATTTTTCATGCATTTAATAAACTTGGTTTTCCTTATACTCAAATACTTTTAAAATAGTTGTCAGATGCTCAGACTTCAGAGCCTTGCTATCCTACCCAATTTAAAACCATGTATTCGCTAAACAATGTAAGGTCAAAATAAATTCTGACATACAAATTTACTGGACCTGAAGGTAAAAGTTGTCATTTTGTAAGAAGAGACTACTAAGACTAAGACTTATGTAGCATGTAATGAATTCAGAGTAGCAAAAGGAGAACATGGGATATGGAATTAAATTCTTTGGATTACTATTTTAGGCCCATAGTTTGCAAGTAATTTTGATAAAGCAGCTAAACTTTTTTTCCCAATGGACTGAGAATCTTTTTTTGAATTTATTGGGGAGACATTTGCGTACAAAGCCCTGCAGATTTCAAGTGTAAAACTCAAAAAACAATCGTGCATGCTGCATCACGCACTGATCTCCCCTAGCAAAGTCTGTTTCCAACCTCACTTTTCCCACCTCCACCAACCCCCTTTCCCTGTGGCTATTTCCACACTGTTGTCTATATTTACGTGTCATGTATATGTTTTTTTGGCTAATCCCTTCACCTTCTTTCATCCAGTCCCCCATCCTTCCCCTTAGAGCTGTCAGGCTGTTCCATGTATCCACGCCTCTGTTTATATCTTTTTCATCAGTTCATTTTGTTCTTAGATTCCATATATAAGTAAGATCATAGAGTTTTTGTTTTTCTCTGAATGGCTTATTTCACTTAGCATAATAATCTTCAGTACCATCCATGTTGTTGCAAAAAATAAGATTTCCTTTTTTTAAAAAAATGGTTGAGTAGTATTCTATTGTATAAATGCACCACAGCTTTTTTTATCCACTCGTCTACTGATGGACACTTGGGCTGTTTCCAGATCTTGACTATTGTAAATAGTGCTGCAATGAACACAAGGGTGTTGGGTCAAAAGGCAGTTCCATGTTTAATTTTTTGGGGAATGTTCATACTATTTCCCACCATGGCTGCACCAGTCTGCATTCCTACCAACAGTGCATGAGAATTCCTTTTTCTCCACATCCTTATTGATGACAGACATTCTGACAGGTCTGAGATGATACTTCTTTGTGTTTTTAATTTATATCTATCTCTCTGATAATTAGTGACTTGAGGATTTTTTTTCATATGTCTATTGGCCATCTGTATGTCTTCTTTGGAGAAGTGTATATTCAGGTCCACTGCTCATTTTTTAAGTAGGTTGTTTGTCTTTCTGGTATTGAGTTGTATACGTTCTTTATATGTGTTTGGAATTTAAGCCCTTATTAGACGTATCATTGACAAATACATTCTCCCATTCAGTGGGTTGAGTTTTCATTTTGCTGTGCAAAAGCATTTTAGCTTGATGTAGTCCCATTTGTTTATTTTTTTCTTTGTTTCCCTTGCCCAAGGAGATATATCAGCAAAAATATTGCTATGTGAGATGGCTGAGATTTACTGCCTGTGATTTCTTCTAAGTTCTTTATGATTTTGTGACTTACATTTAAGTTTTTTATCCATTTTGAGTTAATCTTGTATATGGTATAAGTTGGTGGTCCAGTTTCATTTTTCTTTTGCATATACCTGTATAGTTTTCCCAATACAGCTTACTGAAGAGACTATCTTTACTCCATTATATGCTTTTGCCTCTTTTGTCAAATATTAACTGAGCATAAAGTCATTACTTTATTTCTGGGCTTTCTTTTTTGTTCCATTTATCTATGTCTGTTTCTATGCCAGTACCAGGTGGTTTTGATTATAATGGCCATGTAGTATCAGTTTGATGTCTGGTACTATTTGATATTTGATATCTCCAAATTTGTTCTTTTATTTCTGAAGATTGCTATGGATAATTGTTTTTTGTGGTTCAATATAACATTTTTGTAATATTTATTCTAGATCTTTGAAATATGCCATTGGTGTTTTAATACAAATTGCATTGAATCTATACATTGCTTTGGTCAGTATGGAAATTTTAATGATGTTAGTTCTTCCAATCCATGAACATGGCGTATGCTTCCACTTATTTGCATCTTCCTTTATTCCCTCTTTCAATGTACTGTAGTTTTCTAAGTACAAGTTTTTTTT
>PVKM010032950.1:0-16203 GCA_004027735.1 Carollia perspicillata
CCTCGGGTAACATCATACTTAATGGTGAAAAGCTGGATGCTTTCCCCCTAAGATAAAGAGCAAGACAAGGATGCCCTCTTTTACCACTTCTAGTCAACATTGTACTGAAGGTTTTAGTCAGGGAAATCAGGCAAGAAAAAGAAAAAGAATAAAAGACATCCAGATTGAAAAGGAAGAAGTAAAATTATCTCTATTTACCAATGACATGGTTTTGTATATAGGAAATCTTAAGGAATACACTAAAGAAAACATGTATTAGAAATGATCAACAAATTCAGCATGGTTGGAGGAGATAAGCTCAATATAAAATAAATTATATTTCTATATAATTGCAATGAATAATCTGAAAATGAAATTAAGAAAACAATTCCACTTATAATCCCATAAAATATAATAAAAACAAGAATAAATTTAACAAAAGAAGTGTAAAAATTATACCCTGAAAACTATACAAATATTATTCAAGAAAATTAAAGAGGATCCAAATAAATGAAAAAACATCTCATGTTCCTGAATTGAAAGATGTAATATTGTTAAGATGACAATACTCCCCAAATTTATCTATGGGTTCAATGCACTCTCTATCAGAATCCTGGTGAAATTCTTGGTAGAAATTGACAAGAATGATTCTAAGAAAGTGCAAGGGACTCAGAAGAGCCAAACCCATCTTGAAAATAACAAAGTAGGAGGACTCAAACTTCTCAATTTCAAAAGTTACTATAAAACAACAGTAATAAATACAGTGTGGTACTGGCACATGGCTAGATATAGAGATTAATGGAATATAATTAAGAGTACAGAATTAAAACCATGTATCTATTACCAATTGATTTTTTACCAGAATGACCAAGATCATTCATGGGAAAGAACAGTCTTTTCAACAAATGGTGCCAGGCAACTTACAGCCACATGCAAAAGAATGAAGTTGGACCCTAAACTCATACCACATACCAAATTAACTCAAAATAGATCAAAGAGTTAAATGGAATACTTTTAGAAGAAAACAGGACTAAATCTTCATGACCCTGGATTTGGCAATGAAAGTGTGAGCAATGAAAAAAAAAAGATAAATTGGACTTTATTAAAATTTAAAGCTTTTATGCCTCAAAGGACTTTATCAATAAAGTAAAAAGAGAATAGGGGAGAAAATATTCGCAAATCATGATAAGGGACTTGTACTAGAATGTACAAAAAATTTATACAATTCAATAATAAAAAGACAAATAACCCAGCTATAAAATGGGCAATGAAACTGAATACACATTTCTCCAAAGAAGCTATACCAATGACCAATGAACTTGGAATGATGCTCATCATCATCAGTTATCAGGAAAATGCAAATCAAAATTATAGTAAGGTATGGCTTCACACCCAGAAGAATAGCTAGAATCAAAATCAAAATGTCAGAGAAAACAATTGCCAAGGATCCTGAGAAGTCCAACTTCTATATGCTGCTGGTAGAAATATAAAATGGTACCACTATTTTGGAAAAGAGTCTGGCAGTTATTCAAACAATTATACATGCAGTTACCATAAGGCCCAGCAATTCCATATCTAGGTATATATCCAAGAGAAATGAAAACATACATACAAAGAAAAATTTACATACAAATGTTCTTAGTACCATTATTTATAATAGCCAAAATATGTAAACAACTCAAAATTTCTATCAACCAATGAATGAATAAATTAAATGCTATATATTCATACAATAGAGCATTATTGATCTATTAAACACAATGAAATACTAATATAATCTATAACCTGGATGAATCTTGAAAGCATTATGCTAAGTGGAAGAAGCCAGTGATAAAAGACCACATATTGTATGATTCCACTTCCATGAAATGTTGACAATAAGGAAATGTATAGAAAATAGATTCCACCTTGGCTGGTGTAGCTCAGTGGATTGAGTGCAGGCCTGCGAACCATAGGGTTGTGGTTCGATTCCCAGTCAGGGCACATGCCTGGGTTGCAGGCCAGGTCCCAGTACGGGGCACATGAGAGGCAACCACACATTGATGTTTCTCTCCCTCTCTCCTTCCCTTCCCCTTTGAAGATAAATAAATAAAATCTTTAAAAAAAAAGAAAATAGATTCATGGTTGCTTAAAGGTAGAGGGGCAGGAATGGAACATAAAGGGCATAAGGTTTCTCTTTGATGTAACTAAAGTATTTTAAAATTGACCATGGTGATTGTTACACATGTCTATAGATACACTAAAAACCATTAGTTATACCCTTAAAATGGGTGAATTCTATGGCGTGTGAATTATTTCTCAATAAAGCTGTTTTTGGTTTTTTTAAAAGCCAGCTTCCTGCCTCACGGCAGGAGTAGTGCAGTGGTACAATTCATGCTTTAGAGGTTCCTGTGTGATCAGGCTGATCAGATGAAAGCACATTCTTGCTTAGTTCCTTCACCACGTATTATCTACCTTCCCTAACTCCCTTTCTTCTGAGAGCATGCCCACAGTAAATTACATGCACCTGAATCCATCTCAGGCTCTGCTCCCAGGAAACTTGATATCAGATATTGGTATCAAAATCAGTTCTAGGAAGCAGACTCTAAGGATGGTAATTGCTAAGGCATTCACTGGGGGTAAACTAGGTTTGGATATACAGATAGAATGCACTGGATATACAGATAGAATGCACTGGATATACAGTGCATTTGGATATACAAATAGAATGCAATCATATAATCTCTCTAGCATTTGAGAGTACAAGGTTGTCTCAGGTATCTATGTCTGTGTAACACATCACCCCAAAACTACATGGCTTAAATCAGTAATGTATTAATTCTGGCAGTTTTTTATGAATTGCCATGATTGGCATGGCATGAGTTGGCTAGGTGATTTTTCTGCTCCACAGATGACATAGGCTGATGCAAGCATGACCTGGTAAGTCAGCGGGGGAGCTGGGCTCAGCTGGGGTTGTCAGCTGGGATATCCTGGTTCTTGCCCATGTGATCGTTTCATATGGCTAGCTTGACTTCCTCAGAGCACAGTGGACTCAAGGCAGCATTCCATTGAAAACAAAAGTACAATGCCCCTGAAAGCTGACCTTGGAAGCCACACTGTGTCCCTTCCACAGCATTCGAAGCAGTCAAAATGAAAACAAGTCACAGGACCAGAGAAGTGTTTTCCTTTCTTGGTACATAGTCCAGTGCTCAAGTTCTTCCAGGGCTCGAAAGTTCATCTACTCAGGGTCTTGGTATGCATTCCCCATGGATAAGAGGGAACAACTACAATTTTGGTCCTTGTCCACAGCTTGCCTCCACGTGTAGTTCTGGTATTACCTCCATAGCTTCATCCTGATATTGTGCTCCCCAAGCTCAGTGAAGGTGTCCGCTAAGTCCACACCCCTCAGCTGATGCACAGCCAGAAGGGCATTCATTACAGGAGGGGTAATTTGTTTGTCTTATTGGTTGTTTTTTTTTTCTTTGTCTTTTGAGCACCCAGGAGCATATGAAATCTATTAAGAGAAAGCAGCGGGACAGCTGTAGCCAGCACTGAATAGAAAAATCTCCCCAGTTTATGGTGACAGTTTTTGCCAAAGCTTTCAATCTCCCACCAATATCTTAATAACCATTTTAAAAACAAACAGTAAAAAGGTAGAAGTTAAGAATAAGAAGGGCATAAAGGAGTACAATGAAAAAGAGAGGAAAAGAATCATGGTTCAAATGAATTAAATCAAGTGGTACAATTTAAATATAAAATTATTTTAAAGAAATTTAAAATAATGTAAAATATGAAAATAAATGCCAACAAAAAGTACCAAAACATCTTTAAGAATAAGTCTTAAAGCTAATATAATATGTAAAGATTATAAAAGAAAATAAAAGCTTAATAATGAAATATGAATAAAATAAGGAAGCTAATAAATTTAAAATGTAAAGAATTTTTTAAAAGACTGAAACAACTTCTAGTAAAACTAGAAGATCAAAAATATTGAAGACAAAATAGTGACTACTAAACTATAGCAGGGGAAAAAGATTAAATGGAGAAAAACAGAAACAAAAGATTAAAAGTCAAACACAATGTTAGAAAAATAAAATATTTTAAAATCACATACAATAATTTAAAAAACACTTAAAGCAAAACAAATATGAAAATATTAAAATGATAAAATTAGAAAATTGATATTTTTATTATTTTTTAATTGTTGTTCAAGTACAATTGTCCCTATTTTCACCCACCCCTCCCCCTGCCCCACCCATCCCTGCCTCCCACCCTCAGACCCACCCCCTTTGGTTTTGTCCACATGTCCTTCATACATGTTCTTTGATGCCCCCCACATTATCCCCTATTTTCCCTCTCCCTCCTCCTCTCTGGTTACTGTCAAATTGTTCTTTATTTCAATGTCTCTGGTTGTATTTTGCTTGTGTGTTTGTTTTGTTGATTAGGTTCCACTTATAGGTGAGATCATATGGTATTTCTCTTTTGTCCCTTGGCTTGTTTCACTTAGCAAAAGTGAAAACCCATCCATGGATAGATTTCCAGATCCATCCATGCTGTTGCAAAGGGTAGGAGCTCCTTCTTTCTTTCTGTTGCATAGTATTCCATTGTGTAAATGTACCACAGTTTTTTGATCCATTTACTGATGGGCACTTAGGTAGCTTCCAGCATTTGGCCATTGTGAATTGTGCTGCTATGGGTGCATAGGTTCTTTTGGATTGGTGTTTCAGGAATCTTAGGGTATAATCCCAATAGTGGTATTGCTGGGTCAAAAGGCAGTTCCATTTTTAGTTACCTGAGGAAATTCCATACTGTTTTCCACAGTGGCTGTACCAGTCTGCATTCCCACCAACAGTGCACTAGGGTCCCCTTTTCTCCACAACCTTGCCGGCACTTGTTATTTGTTGATTTGTTTGTGATGGCCATTCTGACTGGTGTGAAGTGGTATCTCATTGTGGTTTTAATTTGCATCTTTCTGATAGCTAATGATACTGAGCATCTTTTCAAGTGTCTCTGGATCCTCTGTATGTCCTCCTTGGAGAAGTGTCTGTTCAAGTCCTTTGCCCTTTTTTAATTGGGTTGTTTAATCTGACTAAAGTGGAGTTGTGTGAGTTCTCTATATATTTTGGAGATTAAACCCTTGTCTGAGGTATCATTGGCAAATATGTTTTCCCATATAGTTGGTTCACTCCTCATTTTAATGCTGTTTTCTTTAGCCACACAGAAGCTTTTTAATTTTATAAGATACCATTTGTTTATTCTTTCCTTTATGTCCCTTGCTCTAGGGGACATATTGGTGAAAATATTGCTGGGTGGAATATCTGAGATTTCCCTGCCTATGTTCTCCTCTAAGACTTTTATGGTGTCACAACTTATATTTAAGTCTTTTATCCACCTTGAATTTATTTTTGTGTATGGTGTAAGTTGATGCTCAAGTTTCATTTTTTGGCATGCATCTGTCCAGATCTCCCAATGTAGTTTGTTGAAGAGGGTATTTTCACTCCATTTTATATTTCTGCCCCCTTTCTGAATACTAATTGATCGAAAAGCCTTGGGTTTATTTCTGGGCTCTCTATTCTGTTCCTACTCAATATAGTATCAAAAGTCCTAGCCACAGTGATCAGAAAAGAAAGAGAAATAAAAGGCATCCAAATTAGAAGGTAGGAAGTAAAACTGTCACTGTTTGCAGATGATATGATAGTGTATATAGAAAACCATATGGCCTCCACAAAAATACTACTTGACCTAATAAGCAAATTTAGCAAAACAGCAGGGTTCAAAGTCAATGTGCAGAAATCAAAGGCATTTTTATACAACAACAACTAAAGATCAGAATCAAAAATGAAGAAAAAAATCCCACTTGCTATAGCAACAAGAAAAGTAAAGTACCTAGGAATAAACCTTACCATGGAGGTGAAAGACCTGTACACAGAAAATGACAAAACACTGAAGAAACAAATCAAGGAAGACACAAATAAATGGAAGCATATATCATGTTCATGGATTGGAAGACTCAAAATCATCAAAATGTCCATATTACCCGAAGCAATCTAGATTCAATGCAATCCCTGTTAAAATACCAATGACATATTTCACAGCTATAGAACAAACATTTCAAAAATTTATATGAAACTGTAAATGACCCCAAATAGCCTCAGCAATGTTGAGAAAGAAGAACAAAGTAGAAAGGATCACATTACCTAATATTAAACTATATCACCAGGCCACTGTAATCAAAACAGTATGGTACTGGCATAAGAACAGACACACAGAAAACTGATAAAGATTTGAAGGGTACAGAACTAAGAATACTGTTTACAATATTTCAAAGCAACATAAATCAGAATAAAACACATACTAAAACAATACAAAAGTCAAAGGTAAAAAATATTTCAGATTAAATCCTTAATAAGGAAAAACATATTCATGAAAAATAGTTAAGGGTGAGTGTTTAAAAAGGAGTTTAGGGTCGAAGCAGCCCTATGAGGAGGAGAAAGTGAGTCCATGTTGGGAATTGCCCTGCCTGGTTTCAGAAGCTGTAATCCCTCCATGGCCAAGGCTGAGTAAAGGACCTTTGGACCATCAGCCACTTAGGAGACAAAGTTTATTTTCCTTGTAGGGGCACCACCTCTGTCACCTTTCTCTTCACCCGGTTTGACTCCGGGTGGATGACTTGTTAGCCAATGACAGGTAAGATTCCTCAAAAGAGGGACAACCTATGACAGGCATGGTTGCAAAGGGGCCCTCAGGAAAGGACTTGGGGGACTATGGAGAAAGGGGGTGATGGACCCTCACCCCTCAGCTTTGACATAGCCCGAGTCCTCGTTCTGTCTGCAAGAAGTCTCCTAATCTCTTGGCTGCCTTACTTCCCCTGCCTGACTGAAGCCTGAAACAATGCTAGAGGTGAGTGCGGCCCTGTGATGGAAAGGGCAGGTTCCCTAGGGCAATCAGACCTAAGAAAGAATGCATAAAATCCTATGAAACTTACTTTGCTAATACCCTCAATTTAAATAATAAAGGTCCAAGCAGGAAGTGAATTTGTTCCCCAAAGTTTTATGGCCCTTTAGCTATCTGACCCTGACTCAGAATAAGCCCTCAGAGTTCTTTGAATGTTATCTATTGTTTGATCATTTCTGCCTGACAATAATTGATGAGCTTTGTGTATACACCCTGTATTCCTGTGAAAATTGAACCCAATAAAAGCTTATCCAGGCAAAGGTCACGGAGCTCGCCTCTTGAGAGGGTAGCCGAGGTGGTCCAAGGCTTTTTTTCCTCTTGAAAGAGAAGCCCCACCATCCCTTTTCCTCCACAGGACTCAGTAGTCCACGTGAATTTGTCTCGTCCCATCCATAATGCCGTGGATCCCAGGAGCTGGGATCCGCATCAGGTCCAAGGCAAAGTCAGAGAAAGGGAGCCATACCCCTCTCCTCTGCCTGCTTTGAGAACTTCTTGAAGGCTTCTCCAGGGAAGAAACCACATTGCAATAATAAGCAGCTGGCAGCCAAATCTATCAAACCAACTAGGCCGTTGGGAGGCCCATCTAACCCCTTGCACATGCCCAGCTGCAGCTGCAGCAGTTAGTAGTGGTCTCTGCCAGAGTCAGGCACCTTTGTACACTGAATTTCATAAACAGTATAGGACAGGGGTAAATGAACATACCTGCTTTTAAGACAGACTGACTCACCTTTCTTAGCTACATGCTCTTAGGCATGCCTATGCCTCGAGTTTCTCGTAAGAAAATTAAGAACATTATATCTACCTTATAAGCCTGTTTTGAAGATACCACAAGATAAACCTTACAAATTTTGTTACAAGCAATCAACAAAAGGTAGTCTTTATTGTTAACTCACTAGGAGGAAAAAAAGTAAATTTTCATTATATCTATGCAGGAACAATCTTTTTTTTAAGGTGTCAGTATAGTCTTGAAGGAGGACCAGAAGAGGTTTGACCATGCCGTACTTTTTATTTTTTGCATAAAACAACATAAATTTATTATTTTATAGTTCTGGAGCTCAGAGTCCTAAAATCAAGGGGTCAGCAGAGCTAAATTATTTCTGAAAGCTATAGGAGAGAATCTGTTTCCTTTCCTTTTCCACATTCCAAAGGCAACCCAATCCCTTGGCTTGTAATCACTTCCTGATCCATTTCCAAGTCCAGCACAATAGCAACTTAAAACTCTCTCTCTCTCTCTCTCTCTCTCTCTCTCATTTCTGTCATCACATCTATCTCTCTGATGCTCCTGCCTCCATTTCATATAAGAACTCTTGTGATTACATCAAGTCCACTCAGATAACCCAGGATAATCTCATCTCAAAACCCTCATGTCTGTGAAGTTCCTTTGCCATATGAGGTAACATATTTACAGCTTCTGAGTGTTAAGACAAGGACATCTTTAGGAAGTCACTATTCTGTTTACCACATCCCTTATAAGGATTAGTCTAGTATCCATGCTAAAGTGCTCTAAATCTTTAAGCCCTAATTCTTACTAGGAGTAAATTATTTGAATCTGCCTCAGAGGACCATCTATTGCATAAGCCTTCTGCAGTTGAGAGTGCTGCTCCTGACTTTTGACCCAGTGCTCAGTCCAGTGGCAAATGGAGAACCTTCCTTCCAAAGGGGATGGAGGAGTGGGGACCAATCGTTTGTTGTGAAAGCTAAGGGGACGCTGTGCTCTGGGCATGCAACTGCCCCAGCTCTCCCAGAAATTACAACACAGGTAAAAGAGGGAGAAGAACCCATTGGAAGTAAAAAGAAACTCAATCAACTTCCTACACTTTTCCAGCTCCATTTACACAGAAACAGTGTGTGTGTGTGTGTGTGTGTGTGTGTGTGTGTGTGTGTGTGTGAGAGAGAGAGAGAGAGAGAGACAGAGAGAGACAGAGACAGAGAGAGACAGAGAGAGACAGAGATGAGAGAGGTGAAATGCACAAAACATAGAATTCACCATCTCAACCATCTTAAAGTTTACAACTCAGCAGCATTAGTACATTTATGATGCTCTTCAACTATCATCACAATCTAGTTCTGGAACATTTTCATCATCACAAAAGGAAACCCATATCCAATTAAGTAGTCACTTCCATTTGCCCATCCTCTAACTCCTGGTAACCACTAATCTACGTTGTATCTCTATATAATGTCATATCTAGGTATTTCATGTAAATGCAATTATATAATGTGTGAACTTTTGAGTCTGGCTTCCTTCACTTAGGATAATGTTTTCAAGGGCCATACATTTTAGAGCACGTATTAGTATTCTGTTACTTTTTGTGATCAAATAACATTCCATTGCATGGATATACCACATTTGCTTATCCATTTATCAGCTGATGGACAGTTGGACTGTTTTCAACTTTGGGCTATTTTGAATGATGCTATGAACATTCATCTACAGAAGAATCTGGAAAGAACATGCCAACTTCTTTCTACTCTAACCTTCCAATTTCCTACCTAATAGGAGGTTAGCCCCATGAGTCTCAGTGACAGGAGGAGGGCAATCTGGAAAAGGAACAAATAAAAAATATCCAGCAAACCCACTTTTCATTAAAACAGCTCAAATGACCCTGACTGGTGCGGCTCAGTTAGTTGCTTTTGCAAAGCAAAAGGTTGCCGGTCACAGAACATGCCTGGGTTGCAGGTTTGTCTAGGCTTGGTCCCAGATTAGGGTGCGTATGACAGGCAACTGACTGATATTTCTCTCTCACATCCATCGATATTTTTCTCCCTCTTTTCCTCCTTCCCTTCCCCTTTCTATAAAAATAAATACATAAAACCTTTTTAAAAAGCTCAAATATATAGAGTTAAGAAGCATGATTTAATAATTAATCCACATTAAATAGAAGGAATTACCTTTTAAATTATCTGTAATCTAATCCTGGTCTCATAAAGAGAGATCAGTTTGTGATCCCCTTTGGAATTTACCTTGAATCTTACTTTGAAGCCTGCTCTAGGACTTCCGCCTACCTATCAGAACTACTTTGTAAGTTCCTATTTTCAGTAAGGTGTTTTACCATATTGTGAAAAGTATTTTGTTTACCCTTGCAATTACCCTCTTGACATGGCTTATAAACCAGGAATGCATTCCTCCCTCCAATAGTGACAAACACATAAAAACAAAACAAACCATCTTTACGACCCTATGTTTATCCTGGGCTTCCTGTGAAGTGTTTTAAAATAGATTTCAAGTTCTTAGTAAATTATCTTTCATTATAAAGAAGGCACATATATCGATAATATAAGCATGAACTCCCTAATTGATCAATGGACAAAAGATATGATTAACAATTTTTAGGAAAAGGGAAAGAAATATTCAGCTCTACTGGTAATCAAAGAAAAGCAGATTGAAAACAACCAGATTCAAATGTGGTTATTAGGAAATTAGCAAAGACAGAATTTGTGAATCTCATTCAATACTACCAAGGGTGCATGGAAATAAGTAAGTTGTCCAATTTTTTGGAAAGCATCTTGGCAATATGTATCGAGACTCTAAAATGTTAAGAATATTTCCACAACTGAGCATTTACCATGTGCTAGGACCTTTTCCTGCAGGGCTTTGGCCAGGTTTTCTACAGTTAACAAAACATGCCACATTTGTTTCTCTCTGGTGTGTGAAGGAAGGTGGAAATAGATAATAAATGGGTAAATAAGTGAACAGGATAATTCCAGGTATGATAAGTTCCAGAAACAAAACAGATGTGTCAGTGGGGACTAGGGGGGAAAGGGGATGGAGCACAGAGAAGGGCTTGTGAGGGAAGGCCCCTTTAAAGAAATAAATGCTGAGTTGAGACCTTCATGCATAGGAAGTTCCAGCCTTGACTGCAAGTGGCATGGTCCCAGGTGGAAGCTGTCTAGGATCTAGGCAGTGGTTGAAGGCCTGTGTGGATAGTGCCAAGATGTAGGAGAGGAGACCAGGGGGTGGCAGGACTAATGCACAATGATGTGCATGCCATAGGAAGGGTTTGGGTTTTATTCTGAATATAATGGAAGTCATTGGAGAATTTTAAGCAGGAGAGTGATATCAATCTGTACCTACTAACTTATAAACACAGTCATTCCTTAGTATCCTCAGGGGGTTAGTTCCATGACACCCCCACCACAGAATACCAAAATCTGTGTATACTCCAGTCCCTTATATAAAATGGTGTAGTATCTTCATATAACCAATGCACATGCTCCCATATACTTTAAATTATCCCAAAATTACTTATAACCAATACAATGTAAATGCTGTATATATAGTTGTTATGCTGTATTGTTTAAGGAATAATGACAAGGAAGAAAAGTCTGTACATGTTCAGTACATATGCACCCATCATAGGTCTAACTACATAGCAAACGTCAGCAAAAATGTAACATTTTTTTTTCCAAATATTCTTAATCTTCGGTGTGTTGAATCTACAGATATGGGACCCAAGGATATGGAGGGAAGACTGTATGTCCATGATACAGTGATATAGCTCCAACTCTGCACTGGTGTTTACAGCTCCCTGATGGAGCAGAAGCTTGAAACAGAAATGAAGTTGAATAATTTAAAAAGTTGATACCTGTTGCTTACCTGAGCTGCTGTATGCTGCAACTCTTGTGTTCATATAAAGAGGTAATTGTTGCATTTTACTGCCAGACTGACTAGGTTTGAGCTGCAGAATCCCAGTAACTTGTTTATTAGTGATATGTCTTTAGGTGAGCACAACAGTCAGGATGGGCTAGATTGTGCTGTGGTAACAAACGACCCCCAAATCTAGTTCTTAAAACTTCTGCTTCAAAGTGATCTGCTTTACCTCTGCCAACATTTGTTACTCCTGAGTTCAATACTGTGGGAGTGGAGGCTTCCATAGAGGAAAGAGAAAGGGAAACACATGGGGAGAATAAAAGAAGTGTGTATTTGCAGCATATAAGCCTGGAAAGGACATGCTTCTTGTGGGCTGTACTAAAAGGACAGAAGCACAGATCAGTTACTTCATGGTGACACTGAAAATGCCACAATTGGCAGTGTCAAGCTCAGATTCTCATAGAAATAGACTTTGTGGTGAACCACACAAGTGAACACAGCCATAGGGAAAGTCACTCATGAAAATCATCTTTGAGTTAGGCCACTGTGTGAAAATGGGGTGTTACATCAGCATGGATTGCATCCCTGACTCTTCTCTTTTTCTCACACCTCACATCCAATCCATCAGCAAAGCCTTCAAAAGACATCTATAACCTGACTGCTTTGTTCCACCTCCACTACATCCTCCATCTCCCACCTGGACCACAGCGATAGCCTCCTAACTGGACCCCCAATTTCTGTTCTTGCTCCAAGGAGGAATTTCATGAACTATATAATACAGTATTTTATCTTGTCCTCATGAATAACCCTGTGTTGTAGGTATTACTAAAACAATATTATCTGTGAGGAAACTGAACCCCATAAAGATTATGTGCACCATCATGGGCCCAATTATTAACTGATGGAAGGAACCAAGGCACATCAGGGCTCATGGTCAAAGGCCATTTTCTTTGCACTGTGCAATTCTCCCTGCATCTGTTGTTCCACCAATGCAATTAAGAACCTCTTGCAACACTGTTACTAACACACAAAAAAAGAAAGATGGAAGGAAGGAAGGAAGGAAGGAAGGAAGGAAGGAAGGAAGGAAGGAAGGAAGGAAGGAGCTAAAGGGACTCTGTGGGAGATGTACCTAATGACAAAAGTAGAGACACTAGGGAATAAGACCCAGAAGCACATCTGATTAGTTGTGGATATTTTGTCATATAAATAGGAAAGCTTTGTTGACTCTTTGAAACACTTTGCGTAGATCCTACTAGTACTATCTATGCCTAAGGCAATCCACTTCATTGGACTTACGTTTATTTCACAGTTGATTAGCATTTCATTTGTATGTTTTAATGATGTTGTTTTTTTAGATCTATAAGCTCTTAGATACTTGGTTAGAAGATAGAGAAGCAAGAAAATGTTATTTTAAAACTGTTCCTAGTTGTTTTTTTTAAGAATCTTTACAGTTTTATTTTTTTCCTGATTAAGTCTTTGACTTGGTGTAAGGTGTGAGGTAGGAATTCAACTTTATTCTTTTTCAGATGACTATCCAATTTTTGCTGTGGGAAAATTAATACTATTTGTCGCCACCCACTGTCATTTGAATCCTTTTCTACACTGACAGAGGGGAAACACAAGCCCTACAAATGCCCCAGCTTACTTTCTTGAGAGAGTTTTTAGGTGTTTCAATTAATTGGTTTTTCTCCTCTCAATGGGTATTATTTCTGGTAGGGTTTGTTTTGTTTTAATCAGATGCCAGAAATTTTGAATTTTTCTCTGTTGGGTGTGGATATTTTTGCATTCCTATAAATATTATTAAGCCTTTTTATGAAATGCAGTTACTTAAGAACAGTTTTATTCTTTTGAGGCTCACATTTGAACTCTGCTAAGTATTGTGTTGGCCAAAAAGTCCATTATGTTTTTTCCATAAAATAAAAGACACATTTTTCATTTTCACCAATAACTTTCTTGATTTGGATATTTTGAGTATGTTGGCTATCTCCTGCTATTGGCTTCTAGTGGGCAGAGGGCAGGAGTGCTGCTAAACATCTTCCGATGCAACCCCACAGCAAAGAATTATTTGGCCACAATGTCAACTGTACCAAGAAACTACGCAAACCATTTTTAACATGTTCCATCAGTCACAGCACCTTCTCCATACACTGCACAAATCTTTTTTGTGTTTCAGTTGTGTTTTTACCCTACTTGAAATAATGAAGCATAATACACCAAAAGTGTTGTGTATATTCTTCCATCTTCAATAATAATATGGCTGCACGAAAATTCACCAATTTTGATGTTTTTTTAAATGCACACTGATATGACAGCTGTCACATACAATCTAACAAAATTGTTTCAAATGAAGTTAAAAACAACTAAGTACTACTCAAGCTATCATATGGAAAAAACGTAACAAACTTTTTGGCCAACCCAATAGAAACAAGTAGCTCTTATGCTAAAGTAAATTTTACCATACTATTTATGCAATTAATCTAAAGCTTATAAGCCTTTTTGAGGACACTACCCAATTCCCCATGCATTCTGTTCTGCATGGTACAACCATGGACTATTCCTGGCTGTCTGTGAGCTCTGGTGATTGTGCTCCTTTCAGATAATTATCTCCCTAGTTTTGGGTAATTTATTTACTCACATGTGCTGATCAGCATTTAGCTAACCACTCAAGGTGGACCTTTTACATTTATCCAGAACTTTTTCTTTCTGTAACTTTTCCTCTGGCACGCTGCCCATGACCTCTAGCTTCCATGACCTCTCCAATCTTCCAACTCTATCGTTACATTTTTATAATAGAGCAATGTGGGATTTTAACCTACCCCTACCATCCCCCACCCCCTAGATCAGCAGCAGCCACAAAACAAGTTTCAATAAATTTTAAAAGATTAAAATCATACCAAATGTCTCGTTGATCACAATAGAATAAAACTATAAATCATTAAGAGAAGGAAAAATGAGACAATTCACAAAGTGAATTAAATAATGCTCTTAAATAATCAATGAATCAAAGAGGAAATTACAGAAAGAATTAGAAAATATCTTAAAATAAATGAAAACAAAATATGACATACCAAAACTCATGGGATGCAGCAAAAACAGTGCTCAGAGGAAGAGAAAAGTTCTCAAATCAATAACTACAACCCTTAAGAGAGTAGGAAAGGGTAAAAGTGATGTCATGTTACTAATGAGAAGGAGGAGGGGGAAAAAAGAAGCTAGGAAAGGGAAACAAACCAAATCCAAAGCTAGCTGAAGGAAGGAAATAAAAAAGATTGGAAATAAAATAGATATATGAAAAACAACCCAGATTTTTTTAAGCAAGAAAATTAAATCCATTGTCAAGAGAGAAAGCAGGCTATAGAACCAGATACAGAACTGTCCCATATATTAATATAATTGGAATTCATAATTTAAAATAAATATGTAAAAGATTTAGTGGAAAAGTGGACAACATATGTTAACAGACATGGGGTTTTTGGAGAGAGGAAAACTATAAAAAGAGGCCAATGTTAGATATTAAAAACATGATATAAGAGAGAAAGAATTATTTTAAAAGGCAGGTCAGACACAAGCATCAGCCCACTTGAAGACAAATCACTAGAAATTATCCTAACCAAAATTAAAATAGGAAAAAGAGTCAAAATAAAAAAGGAACAAAGTATCTGAGCTGTGTAGAACAATATTGAACAGTTACACATATGTGTGAATGAAGTCACATAAAGAGAAGAGATATTAATTGGAGTAGAAAACATTTGAAGAGATAATAAGTGAGAATTTTTCTAAAATTTGATAAATAAGATGGACTAGAAAAGAGGTAGATCTTACAGGTACATCAGAATAAGAAAACAGAAATGCTATTTTAAAATATTTAATTCCATCTGAAAATCATCAGTCACATGACTCTGAAATGTTTACCTTTCTGATGGCAGTTCTGATCCAAGTACAGTTTTATTGTTTATTTGTTTTTAGTTACTTTTATAAATTTATGAGTATCCTATCTAACAAATTAAATTAATTAATAATATTAGCCTACAGATCTAAGGTGCTCAGTAATCCTACAGTAGGCTAAATACACATAGGCACATTAGAGTCAAATTGCTAACAACCAAAGGTAAAGAAAATATTTTCAAACCAATTAGTAAAGATACATTACCCACAGGAGAACAATGATAAAAATAATGTCTGACTTCTAAGGAATAATAGAGACTAAAAGATAATGTGTTAGCATCTTTAAAGATGAAGGGATAAAATCTCTGCCAATCAATAATTCTTTTTAAAAATATATTATATTGATTATGCCAATACAGTTGTCCCATTTCCCCCCTTCATTCCCCTCCACCCTGCACACCCCCTCCCACCCACAATCCCCCTCTTTAGTTCATGTCCATGTGTCATAAGTTCTTTAGCTTCTACATTTCTCACGCTACTCTTGCCCTCTCCCTATTTTCTCCCCACCTTCTATACTACTTATTCTCTGTACCTTCTCACCCCCTCCTCCTCCCACTCCCCTGTTGCTAACCTTCCACGTGATCTCCATTTCTGTGGCTCCACTCCTGTTTTAGGTGACCGCTTAGTCTGCTTTTGTTTTAGGTGTGGATGTTAATAACTGTGAATTTGCTGTCCTTTCGCTGTTCATATTTTTATCTTCTTTTTCTTAGGTAAGTCCCTTTAACATTTCATATAGTAAGGGCTTGGTGATGATGAAC